>JAANYP010003936.1:0-31197 GCA_020465985.1 Centrapalus pauciflorus | reverse complement strand
TTCCTTATTTTTTTTTGGACTTTAGTGAATAAAATATTTAAAAAATAATTGTCATAAAAATCTCTTTCGTACTTTTTTAACATCACTGGGGGGGATACGGAAAATGTGTGGTGGGTTGCGACTTTGTACTTGGTAGATTTCTTTTTATGGTATAAAATAATAACACTATTTATTTAATTGTCACTTTGTATTTTCCATTAAATTATTGTTAAATTTGGTCCGTCCATTTATGGAACAGAGCAGAGGAGTACTTCAAAAGGGCATCAATGATTGAACCTAAAGATGCAGAAGCACTTAACAAATACGCAAGTTTTTTATGGCAAGTTAGAAAGGATTTGTGGGCTGCTGAAGAGACTTATTTGGAAGCCATTTCAGCTGATCCTAACAACTCTTTTTATGCTGCAAATTATGCACATTTCCTATGGAGCACCGGTGGTGAAGACACTTGTTTCCCTCTTGATTCGCCCGACTCCGTGTGAATTAACCACCAAGCGTAGATAGTTGGGATCGTAATAATTGATTTGGACGGAAAAGAGCACAAGTTTTCGAGGGGGTGAAGGTTGAAGAAGAAGATGCACAGCGGAAAAACATTTAATTTTGTATTATGATTTTGATTTTCCCATAAAAGGTGGTCTTGATTGGCCAGAAAACTGTAATTAACTTTTGTTCATATAAAATTATAAGCGAATATGAATTTAGGCGAACGACCCAAGTTATTTTTCATGCATGAAAATCGTTTATAAAAGGTCAAATGTGTGGTTGAGACTGTTGACTAATACTTAAGTTTTGTAGTTAAACATTAATTGAAAGTCGTTTTAATTGATTTTTTCTTTTATGTTTAAGAATTACAAAAAATAAAATCATTTTGGAAATAAATCAATGATATCTAAAGGAGAAAATATCTAAAAGTTAATTAGAAAGGATCGAAGAACCGAACCAAGTCAAAAGTCTAGATTCAAATTCACGTGTTGGAAAAAGGTGATTGCTATTTGCAAGATATCTTTTTTGAAAAGTATTAATCTTTTCTTACCATATTTTTATTGAGTTGTAAATCTGCAATTAATAAAATATATTAATAATTTCTTGTATGTATTATGTATTTTAATAAAAAGATAATGATAAATTATTCTAAAACAAATTAAAGCACAAACGTTTAAAACATATGCGAATCTCTGTAGAGTACTACCAAGTAAGCAACAAGTACAAACAGTTGTTGCATGGGACGTGTGATTAGAAATAAAAGCAAGAAACAAGTAGTTGTGTTGTGGGGATGGATATTTTGCAATTTGCATGGCAACATCCTGATGGGTGGTACATGGTGCAATGAAAGCGGTACGGTACAACATGTGATGCAGGACTTGCATTTGCGTCACTTATATAAAGGTAAAGGGTACCATGACATATTCACACTGGGTTCCACTATTTCTTGTAAAGTTAAAGATATTATTATTGTATACTTATAATTTTTCAAAGTTAAGCTGCACACTTATTTTTTTTAATTAGTTGAATAGATAGGCTGCACAATTAAAAAGTATCAGTTATACGACTAATACTTTCAAAAAATTTACGTTACGAAATGAGATTATAAGGAGAGGACCAGTAACCCTATTTGCTTGGGTCTACGAGCTTTTAATAGCTAGGCTCAAACTGCAAATGAGTTGTGATTTTATCGACTAATTTGAGCCCATCGAGTAACTCAAGCTTTAATTATATTGACATAGGTTCCTACAGAATTAGAGTTCTACCCAAATGCAAGAAAGATAGCTCAAAAATGAGTTTAGATAATCAAATATAATCTTTATAGACATATTCGAGATTTTCGAACGAGCCAAGCTCAAGTCAATTCTAATTTTTCTTGAGATGAGCTTGAGCATACATCTTAATAGCTCGTCGACCTATCAAGTCAAGCTCAATTTTTCTTGAGCTGATCTAGACTCAATTGACTCGACTCATTAAAGACTTAAAACTATAGAATCCGGTCCATATCAATTTTTACCCATCAAACAAATAAAATCTATAATTATATATTTGTTTCATAATACATAAAAAAGTGAAATGAATATTTGGGTCGTGCGCAATTTAGTAAATTGGTCATAGTGGTTGGATGGGGAAATGGTATGGTTGGGCCAAATAGAGTTTGTATAATAATAGAGTAATTGATTTGGTAATTGAGGCCAAACACAAAATGACGCCCAAAACATGTGAATGGAGAATGGTAACAATTAGCTACTTGACATTCATGTCTCCCCTCCATCCCTCTTTTGTGCCATTTGCATGTGCAAATACCACATCAAAATCACTTTTGTTTCTCAATTATAGCATTAAAACATATGTCGATCGATCGGTGATACAACCATAATGATTTGGATTTTGTTTAGAAAGGGGTTCGATAACTAGCTATGAAACTGAACCCATGTGTAAACAATCTTGAATCCAATGGAATATCTCAAGAAGCCTGAGAATTTACACCTGACGTGTGTAGTTACTTTTGTTGTCCGTATATGTTGACGTGGTTGATACACATGTGTTGGGATAATAAATAATGTTATTAAAAATGTTTAAATAATTTTAACTAGTAGAAGAGAGTATAACTAAGTTTCAAGAGTATAACATTTATATGTTGATGTCACATATTTAGTTTTGTGGCATTTAACTTCATCTAATAGTTGGTAACAAATCTGTTGTCACAATTTCAAGTCGTTCTGTATTTCTTGTATTCTAGAAAAATAAAGTAGTCCACCCATTTATGTTTATTAGTCTAGCATGAGTAAACGACATTAGCTAGAATTAGACCCAAGAAAACTATCAATCATGTTGTAACATCCTCGGATTTAAATTATTGTATTTGAAGTTTATTAAGTTTAAAATTTGTAATTTGCATAATTAAGTTGGACTATGAAAATGATTATGTGTTCAGTTATTTAAAGTTGGTTGTTATTTTAAGGAATTAAGGAATATTAAGAATGCCAAATTATTTTGGTTAAGTATGATGATTTTATTTGTTGGTGATAATAAAATTAAGATAGAAATCAGTAACTTATGGAAGCGGATAAGTTGAGGGGTTAATGAGCCAAAAGATTAAAGTGGTGAATAAAAGGAATGGAAGACAAATTTTGTCTTTCATTTTCACCAAGCACTTTCTCTCTCTAAAATCTCTCTCTCTCGGCTCTCTCTCTCTCTACAATCGAAGAACATCAAAACTTGGAATTGGAAGCTGAAAATCTGAAACAAGATTGCTAGGAAGGAATTATAACATCTGCAATCATCGAATTAAGGTAAATATCTCTTTAAAATTCGATTTTTGGGAACATTTGGTTCGGTTTTTTATATGAACCGAAAATTAGATTTGGAGATTCAAACATGGATGCATGTATGATGTTATTGTGGATTAGTTTAAATCTAGTATATAAGATGCTATGTACAAAATTTCAGCTCCTGATTCGAATTAAAAGTATGGATTTGAGCATTTAGTGTGTGTTTTAGTGTGTGTGGGTCGATGGATGATGAAAAAGAGTTAAAAAGGGTTGAATTTGGTATGAAAGCATGATTAATATTAGTGTTAAAATACTTGAAATTAAGTGTATTTAAGTTGGTATAATTTATTTCATGTATTGAAAAAGTACCAAAAATGACTTGGATTAAATCTGGAAAATAATATTCAAAACTGCACAAGTTCGAAGGGGTCCGAATTCGGATCCGAGATGAACTCGGATCTGGTCCGAATTCGGATGAGGCCCGGATTTCTGGAAAATTAATATATCAAAATATTTCTAAGTATTGGAATTTGGACGGGGATCCGAATTCGGTTGGGGACCGGATTCGGATGTGCCCGAATTTAGCATTAGGTCCGAAATTGCAATGGTCCGAATTAATGGAGTCCGAATTGGGACTTATATATATGTGGACCGAATTGGGATTTATGTGGGATCCGAACTGGGGTCCGAATTCGGACATAGAGCCGAAATTGGGACCAAACTTTGCAATAATTATAAAATTAAGTTTTATGAAATTAAAACAGTTATTGACACAATGATTTGATACAACTGGCTTAACAGGTCCCTTGTGGTGTTGTTTAACCCACAGTGGGGTACTTTGTGGATCCGGTTGAAATCCCGAGGAGAAATAAAATTTGAATAAAGATAATAACGCACCCACTGTGAGTACCTTTGATTTTAACATTGCTGCATCTGCATTATGTTTGCATTGCCTGCTGAGGCATGTTGTTTCATGTTCGTTTGGCATTCTACTAACATGCGTTTATGTTGATGCACATTCATATTTGTTGCATGTCCGTTCATTTGTTGTGCATCTTTTCGATGGACCTGCGTGGTCGCATCTGTACTCTGATGTTACTGTGCTATATGACCAAGAGTTTGACACCTCTGTGGTCAGGATAGACAGTAGGTCATCCCCGATGTAATGTCTGCCTCAGATGGTTGGTTGTTCTTATGCCGAGTGTCAGCTCGAAGGAGCTGCGGCTCGGGTTTGCGTACTTGGAGTACGTGTGGGGTATACGGTATGTGTTACCGCGGTTACTCTGGGGGCATCATAATGATTTGTAGAATGTGTAAAATCATATGGTATTCACTAAGCTTTAGCTTACCCCTTTAGTTGTTGAATTTTTACAGGAAAAGGGAAGTCTACAGCTGGACCATCTAGCTAGGAAATCTATTGAAGTATTTGAAGATTTCTACTGTTTACTTTGGTATTTGGTTTATGAAAATTCTGTTGTAATGAATTTGGGATAATGTAATAAATTGTGTTGGTAGACTTAGACGTGTAACCTTTGTAGCACCGTAGGGTGTTAAACTCAGTTGTAATACTTTTATTTATGTATTTTGCTTCCGCACTTTAATTAAGTTATCAGATCATTATGTTATCTGTTTGTTGGTGATTAATCCTGGGTGAAATGTAATTGGTGGTTAATGTGGCAAGGGAGTCACACATGTCTTACTTGATCTATCGACTTTCGATATGATTTGAGCCTGACTTTTCCATTTTATATACGAAAATGATGTAGTTTCTCTTTATTGATAGAAAAAATGAACAAGTAATATGCACATCCATTGCTTTCCCTTGAATGTAAACCATGTTATGTCATTTCAAGACTTAACAAAAAATGAGTTGTGCATAAGTTTTGGTTATCATATGTTAACATCTCTATGAATTGAAATCACTTCAAAGTTTTGTTGTTGACTTCATATGTATGTAATTATGGATAAATTGAGATGTCTAATGCTGGCATGGGCCATTCTCTTAGCATAAATATCGTTTCAATATTATTTTGATCGAATTTTGTATTAATGTGACAACATTCGATCATTTACATTTATTTTCCTTATATTAATTAGAACATTCATATTTTCTGGATATAGACAAATCAACTTTTGAGTAATAAAATTTTTTTCTAGTTCAATACACCAATTAATTTGATGAATTTAAGGGTGCATCTGGCTCGTGAAATTTAGGTTGAAGACAATGAAATTTAATTTTAGTGTGGTAAGAATTTTGAATTATCAAGAAAACTAACTAAAATGTATTCAACCTTTTTTTTTTAAAATCAAAATCAATGGATGAAGTAATTTGTTATTCCCAGTTATTTACAATAGATTTTAGATTCCAATACTCCATTTTCCACATGTCACCCCATCTAACAACTAACTATTAAAAAATTTTCATTCTATGACTCAAAGGAACCCTTAAATTAAATCAAAACAAGAAAAATAATTATTGCTACCGTATACTAGGTAGCCCATCTTTTGGGGCACCACCAATCGGTCCCACAGTCAACGTGGAGAAGGTAAATCGCGTAATTCATGATTAAGAGATATGTGCATGGTTTGAACCCTGAACCTCCACTATGAATTCCATGTCAACCACTACTAGACATATATAATAACAAATAGCTAGGTTACAAATTTAAATATGATCCTTGTGATATGCCCTAG
Source organism: Centrapalus pauciflorus (assembly GCA_020465985.1). Taxonomy (NCBI): domain Eukaryota; kingdom Viridiplantae; phylum Streptophyta; class Magnoliopsida; order Asterales; family Asteraceae; genus Centrapalus; species Centrapalus pauciflorus. The sequence goes on along the minus strand of JAANYP010003936.1, from coordinate 25,249 downwards.
TTAGATCGTGAATATATCAACAAGTTAAACTCAAATGCTCTAAAGTTCTATTATTAAAAAAGGTGTATGATTGTTAATTAAAATAAATGACTTGAATCCTGTTCTTATAAAAAAGGATTCTTTTAATGTGGTTTTAATTTGACGCTTAAGTGTCTATAGAGTAGGCCATGGAGGTTGTCGTCTCGTTTCAATGGAAATTAATTCTTTTTCTAGTATTAGTTCCAATCATTCTATAACTCGATCAGGTTATTGAGGAATTTAATTTTGAGTCCACGTTCATAAGTTGGTCAAATAGGATGTTAATCCTTCTTTTCATTGGTAATTTCAATCCTTCAATTCTAGGTGTTTTGTTTTTTGAGTTTTGTGTTTCATGTGTGTGTGTTTTTTTTAATTCTCTAGTCTAGTACTAGTATTGTTGCTCAATGTCACATTGTCAGTTGTCGAAGGTTGTCTTTTTTTTTTTTTTTTTTTTTTTGGGTCGTTTTGCCATTAGTTAAAGAAGATTCCAGAAAAGTTAAGTGGATGTTTGTCTCTCATTATCTTTTCTAACAGGGTTAATACTCACTTAAACCCTACTAACAAAACCTATATTTTTTTTTCTCAAATGATTAATTTAATTTTTTTTTTCACCATGATGGTATTTATACTCGAAAATATTAAGTTGATATAAAAGGTGACCGATTGGTAACTAACGTGACTGTTTTACCGATTCAAATGATGGTGCAACATTTTTTAGTTAAGTTATGGCTTATGTGAAATTTAATTTATTTACAAGTAAACTTTAATTATTATATCCTTATTGTTATGGTTTTCTTTTAGTTTAAAGTCTTTTTTGAACAATTGGAACTTCACCGGATCAATTTATTTCATCCCAAGTCTTCATTGAAACTTTTACCTAAATCGTCACTCTAGAGACCGGAATTGTAGCAGGACGGATTTAGAGCAGAGATTGGTCCCCCGTCACCAAAACCCAAAACCATCCCTGTCGGGTTTTTTTTAATGAATATCCCCATCAGGTCCTTGTTGAATTTCTGGTCTCATTGGATGCCTGGTAAGAGTTAAAGACTCCATTATCTGTTAATGTTTTTTGTTTTTCGTTTATAAACCTGTAACCTGAACCCAAACCCAAAACTAACGAGGCTTTAAACGATATCAAAACATACATTTTAACAATAAAAATTTATTATAAATTTCAAACATAACCAAAATGAAACTAAATAACGACACTTGCGTTAGCATAGATAACGATTACATTAGTAACAAAAAATATGTAGATATCGACTATATGTTATTACCATCAGGGCAGGGCAGGGATTGGTTCCCCAGTCCCAGAACCAGATAAAATCCCGATCCACAACCCCAACCCGAACTCGATAACATGTTCCCATTGGGTTCGGATTTTTGTTATCCCTAGCCACTGCCACATCATCCACTTTGATTTTGAAACGAGATTCAGAGCATAGATGAGTAGAGTACAAGGAAGTCAAAGAGTTAAAAAGACGAAACAAGATTGATCGTCAAACACAAATTTAGAAAAAAAACAAAAGATCTGGAAACCAGAAACGATTCAAATAATAAACCTAGAAACATTCATAGTATCAATTAAAATGGAGATGATATAGAAAACAAGATAAAAATAGTTGAAACTCAAAAACCAAGAAACATTCCAATTGAAACTCATAAAAAGTTGACATATGGCTGAATGTGAACATTCTAATTGAGCCGAAGGCAGCCCATCAACCCACGTAATAGAGGATGGAACCCACCTAATGGATAGAGGTAGCCGCCGGACCGGAGTAAGAGAAACACAAGGGGAAGGAGGCACTCATCAGGCTTCTTCCTCCTCCGTGGCTACAAATACCGCAACCCAGAAAAACTATCGTCATAAACCTCTATGGCTCTATGAATATTCAAGATGGAGGATGGACAAGTAATCGAATGGCAGCCATTTTTAAACTGCCGCCACAAAATATATAAAACAATTAATAACAACTTCTTTTAAGATTTTTTTTATCCGAGTTTAGATTGTCAAATCTTCAATTACCCAAACAGCCAATCTCTCATCTTTGCCATAGCTATTCTAATCCATCGGCCAATATTGCCTATCGTTCAACCCACCTGTAAAAACGCAGACAAGGATGAAAGAGGGTAGCTAGAGTAGGGGCTGAGTTTTATCGTTTTTATTAGTTTCATAGTTTGTGTGTTGTTTTACAAATTATTAAAATTAATATAAAAACTACAACCAATTAGTAAATAAATTTAAAACTACCATTTGGTAAGTAACCTTTTTCAACCACTATTATTTGGTTAATAACAACTCATTCTTCTTAGCATAATGTGTTTGGTACTCATAGTAGGATACAATCTCAACAATTAATAGAAGGAGATGACATAAAAAATGATGTGTTTGTGGGAAAAAGATGAAAAATTTCAAATTTCTTACCAAGAATGAGGCATAGCTTGGAGAAGCTACGAAATTATCAGTCAAGATTGAGATGAAGTTGTCGACCAAGGTTGATACTTGAGAATTGAAGGAGGCTGCAGACAGAGAGGTTGAGGAGGTTACCAATGAGCATCAAGATCCAACTTCATCTGTGGGTAGAAGGTGAAGCAGGAAACCACACAGCCACAATGTTTTTCTTGGTATTCATATTAGCAAAATAATAATAGCAGCCGTAAAAAACAAGTGTGTCTATGATGTACCGGCAATGAAGGAGGTCAGGAGGTGTTTGAGGGAGAGGAAAGACTGAAAGTTTGGCCGTTTAAAATACCCAAATGGGTACTCGATGGAATGAGAAAAAACAAGCATGGAAACTTTGTGAAACATATATAAGCATAGCTCTCTACAGCAATATAAAAGATTTTATTTCTATGTGAAGGAAACTTTAGGAACCATTTATGAAGGAAAGAGTACGCATCCTTAGCTGATAATGATTATATACATCGGTATAAAGTGAAAGTATATTCTTATCACCAATAACATTCATAAAATTGTAAGTATATTGCTATTTTCCATGACTCACCGGTGATGGTATCTCCAATTAGTGGTTTGTTATTCCTATGGGGGTGAATGAATTATCCAAGTATAATGATTGACATCTACTCAGCACTGCCAATTTTATGAATTCATTAAACAAAGCTCACTATTCCATAAAGTTCGTCAAAAACCTGAGGTTGAGTCTTAACGTGCTCGAGCTGGATACGCTCGTTTACATACTATTCATATATGTGTGATAATGTTCATATTTATACATGTGAAAATATAGAATATGGTAAGATATTTCATACCAATAATAGTAGAAAAGAATGTTTCACCCATGCACCAGAACTGCAGAACTTATGGGGCTTTTGATTCGTTAGAATCTAGGGTAATTAGAGGAGAAACAAAGCCAATTTTAATTGTTGACATATACTAATTAATTCCTTGACAAAAATTCCATTTCCTTCGGAAACATTCCAACGAACCAAATATTACCTTAGGAGCCAGTAGCAAACCAAATATCCATATATCTACTAACAGCATCATGCCATCACCAAAAAGACACTAAATTTTGCAGCAACAAAATAGCAGGATGACAACAACCAAAACTGGCAGCAACATCAGAACAGAAAACAACCACACATCACTTGAAGCATTAAAACATGCATGACATTTGGTATTGATGATTACCTGACTTTTATACATCTGTTACAGATATATCCTTTCAGTTTCTTGGATTAAATCTACATGACAAACTCTATTTAAGTTCCTATGAAGCAATAGTTCAATTTAAATTTTAAAACCGTTTGTGAAGCCCTTAAAGAAAATTTTATTCATTCAAATGTAGTTAGCTTTTGAATCCATGACTTGTTTCTAACTAAATCATATAAAAACCATATTACCAAATCAATCTCACAAGAACAGTGACGGTGAGACACCATCATCGTTGGAACCATCAGATCAGCTATGTGCTGGTAATAAAGTTTAGGCAAGAAAATTCTATTACCTGAAGAACTTGGAGAATAGAATTCCAGCATTGGTGATCGAAACTTTCAGGCGCGAACAATCTAATAATGATTACCATATAGCGAAACAGAACAAGTGCATTTTAGGTTACAGATTACTTGTTCTGGACAGACACTACCAATTGTTATATTTCACCCAACTTTCTCTTGCCAAACCAATTGCACCTTTATGAGATCACCTTTAATAAAATCCAAAGCTTTTAATTTCTCAATTTCAGTTAGTGAACTCAATTTCAGTATCTCACATGTAAATATTTCAGTTTACTCATTAATTTATTTCAAGGTTGATACCTTTATTTATCTTACTTGATGCTTCTTTGAGACTTTATGTAATCATGGAAACTGCATCTTTGAACCTGTCATCTACTCGGCATTTCTTCTTGGTATGCTTGGATCACGACTAGCTTCCATCAGGACCATCACATCAACAAAATTATCATCCAAGTCTTGCATTTTTTCTCATAAGTTCGTTTCTTTTATCATTTCAAGTTTTCAACACAATCCCTTGCTTGATTTCCTTAGCCTGATCTTTTCCAAAAATGATGCTCAGATCATTATAACAAAAAAATGATTTGCGTCTTTATAAATCTATTTAACAACATTATATATTTGTTTAAAAAACAACAAGAGTTCAACTAAAAACAATCATCATCATCCATATGAGAATAAAAACTATAACACGTACCTGAGGTATGCCTCCCATACCAGGGACTCGGCAATAACACAATGTTGTACGTTATCATAGCCGAACCCACTGGTATCATATCCATGTATAATACCATAAACGCATTGCCAATCATTTTTCATTGTTATATCATTGACGATACGTGGTTTACCTAAAATGCCCGAGTCTAGAAGTGAGTCATTCAATGCTTGTTCCAGAAATTGTAAGTAATCAGATTTAAGCCATTATCGGCTTTAATGTTCCCGTATTTGTCATGTTGACTAAAGCTTCCACTAATATTGTTTCTTTGATGTTTGTACATACCTTATAGTGTCTAGTTTGGCTCATCATACCTATAAATAAACCCAGCATAATGATAAACTGTGCAAATAAAATATAACGATCCGATAAACACTAGTAGTGTTCTTTCATCCAACTCATATTCGTTGTCTAATGGATATACATCCATTTCTTGTCTTATAAAATTGTATACTAGTGGAAGCCTTAGTCAACATAACAAACACGGACGCATATAAAGGCGATAATGGCTTTAAAATATGGTTTTGTACAATATTCTGAACAAGCATTGAAAGAGTCAACTTCAGAATCGGGTATTTAGGTAAGCCACATATCGATTCAATGATAAAAACGATGAAAAAAGATTGGCAATGCATTTATGATATTTGACATAATTCAAACACTAACAGGTTTGGCTATGATAACATGCAACATTGTGTTTTTGTCGAGGCCCCGATATGAGAGGCGTACCTCCAGCTACATGTTATAATTTATATATTATCATGAATGACAATGATTATTTTTAGTTTGAACTTATTGTTTATTGTACAAAAATATAATGTATGTATATAGGTTCATAGTGATGTAGCTAGATGGAAACACAAACCATTTCCTTACTATGAGGATTTGTGCATAATACATGGAAAAGATGGGGCTCAAGGAAGTCAAACAAAAGATTTTGTTGAAAAGGAAGAAGAAGCAAACTTAGTATAACAATTGCAAGACTTTTATATATCTGTGATTTTCGTATCCTTTCAGTTTCTTGGATTAATTCTACGTAACAAACTCTAATTTGGGTTCTTATGAAACAATAGTTTATTAAGTTTAAAAGAACTGCCTGTACAGTTTTACCATGTAAATATCAAACCGTTTGTGAAGCCATTAAAAGAAATTTCTATTCATTCAAATGTACTTACCTTTGAACTTGACATGATTTCTAACTAAATCGTACAAAAACCATATTACCAAATCAATCTCACAAGAAAAATGGATATATATTTACCCTTTTTATAAAGTAAGAGGCAAAATCAAAGATGGTGAGGCACCATCATCGTTGGAACCATCAGATTGAAGCATGGCCAACAGTTTATACAACTATATATGTGCTGGTAATAGAAATTTAGGCAGTAAATTCTATTACGAAGTCCTGCATAACTTGGAGAAAATAGGATAATCGGATCTCAGCATTGATGACCAACAAAACTTTAGGCGAGAACATTTTGTTAGCACAACAATTACCATATAATGAAACAAAACATATGCATTTTAGTTTACGGATTACTTGATACGGTGAGACACTAACAAATTAAAAGTGTAGTTTCCATGATTACATAGTCTGTCAAAGAAGCATCAAGCAAGTTAAGTAAAGGTATCGTACTTGAAATGCAAATTAATGAGCAACTTGCAATAATCACATTTGAGATTTTGAAGATGAGTTCACTAACTGAAATAGAGCAATTTAAAGTTCTGGAATCTGGATTTGATTAAAGGTGATCCCGTAAAGGTGCAAACCTTTTGGCAATCGGGAGAATAGAAAAGAGAAAGTTGGGTGAAATATGTTTTAGACGAATTAAACAACATTACTTGGGATGAGTTTGAAGTTTGTTACGGCTATAACAATTAGTATAACATTATATTTTACTTGACATAATTTGTATATGACATTATTGATTTGGATGCTTTGAATTTTTTTCATTTTCTAAAAGGTAGGCCTATGGATGCTTTTGATTTGATTATGGTTTAAAACATGATTCGTAATTTATGTTTTAGATTCCAGGTAATGTATGAGGTGGATAAGGTATTGGTAGGGTAGAGTAGGGTGGGGTGTGGTAAGGTATAAATAAGATTTTGTTGTATTTTTGAGCTAGTTCATATGCTGCTTCTTTAGGTCTCCAATTCCTCCTCTATACCCTCTATCTCAATATGGTAAAATTGGGATCTTTTTCATTTACATCAATGAACAAAATTTTCATCACAAAAGTAACAAAGATCCTGAGCTTTCTTTTCTTCGAATTCTGCTGGAGATAAGGTACTTCTATTAGTGTTTGGGTTGAGGGTATTAATTGAGTCTGGTTTCAAGGTTTTGTATTAGATTCCATGGGTTGGGTTAAGGTATTAGGTGTGGGTAACAGAGCTTGTTCTTTTTTAGTTTTTTGGTCTTAAGGGTAGCTTCCTGCAGCTTTGATAAACAGTCTGCAGGATCTGAGGGCTTAAACATATGCATCTGATATTGAATTTCCACATCCAATCCTGCCAAGAAACAACTTAACCCATATCCAGGGTGCCATTGTAAATGACTGATAATATAATATTCGTGAATTCGTCATCCCTCCTGGTCACCTATAACTCTATAAGGTGACGTTTGGTTCACGAAATGAAATTCGAAGTAATTAGAATTTAAATTTAGCTTGTAATAAATTTGTGTTAGCAAAGAATTTGACAAAAATTTCTTTGTTTATAAGATTTTGACATTCCTACCAACTCATACATAAATTAGATTCAAACCCATATATGAATTAAATTCCAACCAATATCCTTGATCAACACTAAAACCAATCTTTTATCTGTTACCTCCAAACATGTTATAACTAAATTTTGAATTCCAATTCCATTCTACGAATCAAAGGCCACCTAATAGACTTAAGATTACTGGCCCCATAACTAACTAACCTTAAAAAACAATTTCAATACCTCAACTATAAAGATATTGTATTTACTAGAAATCAAATTTCAACTCCACAACCCAAACGGGCATGGCTTAAGGGTCAAACAGAGAATAACCCATGAAGATTACAGGATAATTGGTATGCTGGAGAGAAAAGGAAGGACGAGAAGAAGACATAATTCGTCATTCTCCATATTTATACTAAAGTGATATACCCAAACAGAATAACAAAAATGGGATATTAAAAACAATAGGTATTATTTCCGATCAATTCCAACTTTCAGGTGTGTTTGCATCAACATATACCTGATGGATCGTGAGTGAGATCGACCGAGAGACACAACCTGTGAAAAGAATGTGCGAGATCCACACACACACAAATAAGTGTGAGAGAGAACCTGATGGAGATTGATGGTGGCGTTCGCTTTCTTTGAGGCTTTTTAAACTTTTTTTTTATACTTTCCCCTTTTAAAATCGTCAAACTTTGACTTTAATATATATATATATATATATATATATATATATATATATATATATATATATATATATATATATATATATATATATATAGAATATGGTTCGAGAGAGTACCACCCTTATGCAGCGCACCAGAAGGTACCACCTTTAAAAAAACTTTTTTTAAATTTTTTTTTCATAAACATGTTTTAATTAACATTATGAAGATCATATGTAAATTTCACATATATTCACATCTCCTAGCTCCTAAAAAATGATGTGAACACACACTTACATAATTTTAAAGACATGTGAACGTGCATTTATGTGATGCATGTTTTCATGCACTTAGAGTGTTCGAATTTGCGTGAAATTTACATATGATATGTGTAATGTTAATTAGAACATGTTCATGAAAAAAAATTTCAAAAAAATTACTTTTAAGGGTGGTACCTTCTGGTGCGCTGCATTAGAGGTGGTACTCACTTGAACCTAAATCTATATATATATATATATATATATATATATATATATATATATATATATATATATATATATATATATATATATATATATATATAGAATATGGTTCGAGAGAGTACCACCTGTTACGCAGCGCACCAGAAGGTACCACGCTTAAAAATATTTTTTTTGAAATTTTTTTTCACAAACGTGTTTTAATTAACATTATACAGATGATATGTAAATTTCACATACATTCACATCTCCTAGCTCCTAAAAAATGATGTGAACACACACTTATATAATTTTGAATGTATGTGAACGTGCATTTATGTGATGCGTGTTTTCATGCACTTAGAGTGTTCGGATTTACGTGAAATTCACATATGGTCTGTGTAATGTTAATTAAGACATGTTCATGAAAAATTTTTTCAAAAAAATTACTTTTAAAGGTGGTACCTTCTGGTGCGCTGCATAATGAGTGGTACTCACTTGAACCTAAATCTATATATATATATATATATATATATATATATATATATATATATATATATATATATATATATATATATATATATATATAATATATAGGGTTAGGTTCTATGGGGCACCTGTGTGCATCGTGCAACTTAGGAACCCATATACACCGTTAGATCTAGAAAATGAATGGCTAAGATTACAATGGCAAAAGGGTAATAAAGATGAAATTTGTGAACGCATTATGATGCACGATTTACATATTAGATGTGCATAAGGGTATTTTCGGAAAAAAAATATATCAAGTCAACTCAAAATTAAATTTATATTGATTGAATATTTAATTCAATAATCAAGTATTAAATGCTAATAAATTTATAAAATGCACTTCTAAAATTAAAAAAATTCCAATTGAACAAAAATCCAACATGATGCTTCATCATCTTCATTGACTGTGCATCTTCGTATTTATCTTTCCCGGGTTATGCATCATCGTGTTCATATGGAGCACCAGGTTATGCATCATCGTGTTCATACTGTGCATCTTCGTATTCGTCTTCTTCACATCGTATACGTTCATAGGTTCATGAGTTCAACGTGATGCATCATTTTCATCTTCATCTCATCATCGTCTTCTCAAACTCGTCGGTCGATTGTGTGTGTGAGAGAGAGAGAGAGAGAGAGAGAGAGAGAGAGAGAGAGAGAGGGAATAATATATGGAGAATGGTTAATGAGATTGATTTAGTTTCCTATTTTAATCCTAATCTATTAATTAAAAGAATAATTAATTTTTTCAAATAAAGTATTCCAATATTACCCTTATTGCATCATTTGTAAACAAGCAATGCATTTTTGGTTCCCATTTGGTTCCCGATGCATATGGTGCCCCATAGAACCTCAATCTATATATATATATATATATATATATATATATATATATATATATATATATATATATATTGATTTGGTTTTTTTTTTTAAAGACTGATATTTATAAAAAAATGACCAGCAAACAATAACCTAAAAAAACCCTATTGATTCAACAAAAAGTTGGATATTGAAACACATAATTAATGTTTGTACGAATTATCAAGGAGAAGTGTTTCAAAAGATTAAAAGCTTATGACTATGTTTGGCAAAACTAGTTGTAGCTTTGTGTTTTTAAAAGAGGTAGAGCTTTTAGTAGCTGAAGCTTTTTAAAAGAGCTGTAGCTTTTAGTTTTATAAATGTGTTTGGTAAAAGTAGCTGTAGCTGTAGTTTTTAGTATTAAATTACGTAAAAGGACATTAATATTAATTAAAGGTGGTAGTTTATGATTAATAGAATGGTAAAAAAATAAATATGTTTGACTAAAAGCTCTGGAGCTTTTCAAAAGCTACTTCTATTAGCTTTTTATAAAAGAACTTATTTTTTAGAAAATAAAAGTTCTATGTATCCTTCCAAACAAAACTTTTATTTTTTAGTAGAGCTTATTCAAAATAAAAGCTTCTAAAAGCTGTTAGAAGCTCTCTACCAAACATAGTTTTTGTATAATCAAATGCCAACAGTAATATTACGTCAACATTATTTCATGTGTTATATTAGATTACTAGTCAGTAGTCACGTGACAATACAAGTATACAACCATTATAACAAACATTGAAAAACTTAAATTGTTATATTGGATAAAAGAATATATAATTGTCAAAATATACCACTCAAAAAAGTAAGTTGTTGTTTTGTGATTTTTTTTTCTTAATGATGTGTTAGAAATACATGTACATGACGTTGATGCACGATATCTTAATAATTATTCAATTAATTGTAAGTAACTAGATTGAGAATTTATATTTTTGCTTTCAATAAATATGTAGATCGATCATACAAGAATAGAAGGAGATTAATCAAATAATTAATATCCCTGACCTTCTCTAATGGTAGCTTTTCAACTTCAAATTTGATGTTTGGAGGAGAAAACACTCTCCAACCAAATCCTTCGTTTGGGATTTATTATTAAAAAAAATCAACATGTTTTTTTATGTTTTCGTCCGATCATATTATTTTTTTTCAAAAAAAATTTCAAGATAATTTTTTCCTTTTGGTCTAGTGAAATTTAACTATTAGACCCGGTTTGTAGCTTTCAAAAACCTGGTTTATCAATTATAACATTATTTTAATAGTCATATTTCACAAAACCAAGAAAAAAAAAATTAACTTCAGGACTTTTCTGAAAAAAATTAACATGTAGAGACGAAAATACAAAAACTATGTCCATTCTAGAACAATCATTTGATCTGTTTCATTCTTTGACTGCTTTGCTCCCCCAAAAAATTGAATTTTTTCATGATAAATCCCCTCATTTATGTATTTTTTTTTTTGGAAAGAATTAAATAGTTTTCTTCTAATATGAAAAAACTTTATTTATATATATTTAAAAATCTAATTTTATATTTGAGCCCTTAAATATCACTATTACATTAATAGTAAGTATCTTATATGATTTGTTATATATTTTTATACTTATTCAGAAAGTTCAATTACAATAATAAGTATCATAATAAATTTACCTTTTTGTCAAATAATTCCAAAGCTAAAAAATATCAAATTACATATAACCAATAAAAGTAAAAATCTATATCTATATACTATAATAAATGAGAACAATCTTTTACCACATGTCATCCTCCTAATATCTTATTTTTTTATTTTCCCGCTCTTTTTCCAAAAATAAAAAATAACACTAATTTAAGTAACTTGCATATCATTTAATTGATTTAATTTAAAATTTATTATTGAAACTTATTATTTTTGTTTCCTAAACTAATTAAGACTATAATTAATACTTATTAAAAGTTTTCAAAATTAATAATCTATAATAAATTTTTTTAGAAAATCAATAAAATAATAAACTTCAAGATTAAATCTCCCAAAGAATAAATAATTTTAAAAAAGTTAGTAAAATAAAAATTAAAAAATTTTAAAAGATCAATAAAATAATAAACTTCAAATTTAAATGTCCGAATGAATAAATAATTTTATGAAATAACAATTAAATACCTGAGTATACAATAAATTTAAAAAAAAATTTGTTATCAAATCTTAATGTAACATCCGTCAATTTGACCTGGTACGTGGAATTATGTTAGTGGATAAATAATTTATTAATATTGGGTTGGTCCAATTATATCCCGTTTCGTGGATTAATACGTGTCGGGATTGGGCTTGCGTGTCACCGGGTTATAATTTTAATGAACGGATTATATTTTTGGGATCGTGGGATTAAATGGGTTAAATGGGCATAAATAGTGAAAATGCGATATTGGGTTCAGGTTAATGGGTTCGGGACCGGTTAAAAAGTGAGATAAATATATATACGTGCTTATCCCTTTCCTTCCTCACTTTGCAAGAAACCTAAAGTGTGTATGTGTGTGTTGTGTGAAAACCTCCAGCAGAGAAACCAAATTTGAGCTCCAAATTGAGTGTGGAAACTTGGCATTTAGCTGCTCATCTTCTTCTCTTCCGTTGTTCTTGAAGGATTTGAGGTAAGCAAGCTTGATTTGGAGGTTTAATTGTGTTATATGTTGGATTCTTGTGGGAATTGGCTATTTGTGTGATATAGGGGTTGTCATGCTGCTATTATGTGATTACATATGTGTTTTGAGGGTTGAAAACTGAATTGAGAGGAGTTGTACACTCCTGGCAGCCATGAAAATCGCAGGTCAGGATGCAGGGGTTTCGCGGGGTCGCGGCGCGACCACCAGAGTCCCCGCGGCGCGACCAAAGGCCTGCTGGGAAAATCCGAAATTTGCCTAGTGAAATGAGTTTGGGTCGAATTGTGTCGGGTTCCCTTCGGGATTGCTTGGGCTGTGTTTTGTTTGGGTCAGGGTCTTGTTTGGGATTGCCTTGAGTCGGGTTTGAGTCGAGTTCGGGTATTGGTCGAGTTTCAGTTTCGTGGGGTTATCGGGTTTGAATTGAGTCCGAATTGTTGTAACCATGTGATATGTGTTAATTGGGAATTTGCGATTGATTGTTGGGCTATCCGTGTGATTACAGGGACTAGTGGATCTCGAGCAGGGTTCGATCAGGGAGGCCAAACTTCGGGGAACCAATCAGGTGAGTACTCGAGATTTTTCCAAACGCGCGCCGTCTTTATGATTTTAGCTGTGTTGCTATCTTGTGCATGTTATATCTATGTGAGACAGGGACGTGAACCTCAGGTATGCTCTATTCCTTATACGTGTTATGTATGAGATGCGAGATCGGTTCAGGGGTCCGTGATGAGTTCCATACGGACGATAAGTCGCGAAGGGGAATCGCGCGGGTTGACTGTCCCTTACAGTCCTTGGAGCGTATATATACGGCAGGGCCTGTAGCCGGGTAGCTTCCGTGCTACAGGGTATTACCGACCATTGCTGTGTGCAATGTGTCCACCGGGGAGGGGTCCCCGCAGGGCTATGTGTACTCCGATCTCATACTGGTGCTTTATACCTGAGATGTGTGTCGGGCAATCGGGACAGGGGCAGGGACAGGGTTTGCGTGCTATGTGCTATGTGTTCTGTGCAGTGTCAACCCTCGCGTGCTCACGGGCTTTATAGCTCACGTTATCGAGTCTAACATGTTCAGGGAATCAGAAAGGACCGCAGCTACAGCCGAGGTAGATCCGAGATAGATTGAAGATCTGTGATGGTTTTGTGTCTGTATAAAACAATGTATTAGTGATCGGGATTATGTGTTTTGTTATATGGGATTATGAAATGTAATCATGGGTTATTATGTATGAAGTTTAAAGTTTTAATTAACCGTAATCTGCATTATCCTACGACACGTGTGTTATGGATCCGTTGCGTTATTGCCACCTATGATATTGTATTGACGTGGCATTTCCGGGATCGGGAGGGGTGTTACAGCATGGTATCAGAGCTTGTGGTTTGAAGCTTGAGTATCATTAGTGGATGCTTAACTTAGACCTTGTTCCGGTCCATGGGGGATCATTTTGCGATTATATAGTGGATTAACCGACCTGGCTTAGTGTATAACGCTGGGTGATTTATCCCTTGTGCTTAATCGTTTTGCTTTGTGCAGATTATCATGGCAGATCAGGGTGGGGGTTCGGGCGCGGGTAAGCCGCCCAGTGACGAGTATATTCGTAAATCCGAGTTGCTAGATGTCCTTACCGAGTTTTACAGGAAGCAGAAAGAGCAAGAGCGTGAGCAGGGTCAGAGTTTGGGGCCAGTTATTCAGCATGCCGAGACTGAGTCTAGGGGTGGTGCTTCGTCATCTTCTCAGCGGGGCGGGTCCTTCAAGGATTTTATGACAGGAGCTCCGCCGCAGTTTCGGGGTGACGGTGAGCCGGGGGCGGCCATCGCATGGGAGCGTGAGATTGAGGGCGCGTTCCGAGTGGCCCACGTGGATCCTAGAGATATGGTTGGATACGCCGCATATCAGTTACGAGGCGGTGCTTTGCAGTGGTGGAAATCGATTGAGTCGTCGATGACTGAGTCCGCCGCTTATGCTATGACTTGGGAGCAGTTCAGGGCTATGTTTGAGTTACAGTACATTCCGAGGGATGAGAGACGGGAGATGGAGCGCCGATTCCTCCATTTGCAGCAGGGTAATATGACGGTCCAGCAGTATGTCGACCGATTTAATGAGTACTCACAGTTCGCGCCTCAGCATGTGGATACCGAGAGCCGTAAAGCCGATGCGTTCATAGATGGGCTCCGATCTGATATTCGAGAGTTTGTGGGGTTGCACGATACTCCGACATTTGCTAGAGCCCTTGAGATGGCCCGCATGAGGGAGCGGGAGATCCTCAAGCAGAGGGAGCAGCCCTCATCTCAGAGGCAGCGGACTGGGACTTCCGAGCAGCCGTCCAGTGTATGGAGATCTTCCGGGGACGCCCCCAGTGATCAGCGTCCGGATCAGTGGCAGTTTTCAGGTCAGGGTTCTGGGCAGATTTCAGGGCAAGGGTCGGGTCAGAGACGTGATAGGGACCGGGGTCGAGATCGCCGATCGAGGCGTCAGGGCCAGGGTCAGGGATCTGGATCACAGAGCCAGAGTAGTGTGGGACAGGGGTCCCAGGCGTCCGGCAGTCGTGTCGAGAGTTCGTATGGTGATCGGGAGTGCCCGAAATGTCACCGGCGCCATTCCGGACAGTGTTTATCGGAGCAGCCACGTTGTTTCCGGTGCGGCCAGCGGGGCCACGCCGCTTCAGTTTGTACGGTGCCTGAGCCGTTGTGTTTCAGATGTGGGAGACCAGGGCATCGAGTCAGGGAGTGTCCAGAGCCGGGGCCGGCAGTACAGGGTGCTAGTTCGAGTGGGGCCAGGGCCGAGCCGTCGTCGTCTAGCCGCCGTGAGATAGTTCCGAGAGGCCGCGGGCGTGTGTTTCAGGCTACCGCAGAGGAGGCACGGGATGCTACAGACGTTGTTTCGGGTACGTATATCCTTAACGGACTTCGAGCTCGTGTGTTATTTGATTCCGGGGCAGATCGCTCCTATGTGTCTGTTACATTTTGTGCGTATTTTAATGTGTCTGCTTCTCCTTTATCTGTTCCGTTAATTGTCGAGAGGGTTGATGGGAGCTCAATGTTAGTGAGTCGTGTTTATCGGGGCTGTGTGTTAGAAATAGATTCCCATCAGTTTGCGATCGATTTGCTGCCGATTGAGATCAGTAGCTTCGATGTAATAGTGGGTATGGACTGGTTGACTGCCAGACGGGCTGATATTCTGTGTGCCAAGAAGATCATCCGTATACCCATTTCTGACAGTGAGAGTGTGATTGTGTATGGGGAACGTCGTAAGGGAGATATCGGGATTGTGTCTATGGCCAGGGCTCAGAGATATGTCTTTAAAGGGTGCGAGACCTTCCTAGCTTATGTAGTTGACGCGAGGAAGGAAAAGAAGACCTTAGAGGATATTCCGGTGATTCGTGAGTTCCCTGAGGTATTCCCAGAGGAGTTGCCTGGGTTACCGCCAGATCGTCAAGTAGAGTTTCGGATCGATCTCGTTCCTGGGGCGGTGCCGATTGCTAAGACGCCTTATAGGCTGGCACCGACAGAGATGCGAGAGCTAATGTCTCAGTTGCAGGAGCTTCTGGATCGTGGATTTATCCGTCCTAGTTCGTCGCCATGGGGTGCGCCAGTGCTTTTCGTGAAAAAGAAGGACGGTAGTATGCGGATGTGTATCGACTATCGGGAGTTGAACAAAGTGACCGTGAAGAATCGTTATCCGCTTCCACGTATTGATGACCTGTTCGATCAGCTCCAGGGCTCGAGCTATTTCTCCAAGATCGACTTGCGATCGGGTTACCATCAGTTGAGGGTCAGGGACGAAGATGTGCCGAAGACAGCGTTTCGGACTCGTTATGGGCATTACGAGTTCCTTGTGATGCCTTTCGGTTTGACTAACGCACCCGCCGCTTTCATGGATTTGATGAATCGGGTGTGTAGAGCTATGTTGGATAGATTCGTGATCGTGTTCATCGATGATATCCTTATCTATTCGCGGAGTGCCGAAGACCACGAGCAGCACCTCCGAGAGATTTTGACTGTGCTGCGCAGGGAGAAGTTGTATGCGAAGCTGTCGAAATGTGAATTTTGGCTTCGGGAAGTGCAGTTCTTGGGTCACGTGGTCAGTGCCGAGGGTATAAAAGTGGATCCAGCTAAGATTGAGGCAGTGATGAGTTGGGAGCCTCTGAGATCAGTGCCTGAGATTCGTAGTTTTCTGGGTCTCGCCGGGTACTATAGACGCTTCATCCAGGATTTCTCGAGGATTGCCTTGCCGTTGACGAGATTGACACGGCAGTCTGTTCCGTTTGAGTGGTCCGAGGATCAGGAGCGTGCGTTTCGAGAGCTAAAGACCCGATTGTGTCAGGCTCCAGTGTTGGCCTTGCCGGAGGGTACCGATGATTTTGTGGTATATTGTGATGCTTCGGGGTCAGGGTTGGGCTGTGTCCTGATGCAGCGAGGGAAAGTGATCGCTTATGCCTCGCGCCAGCTGAAGACTTACGAGGAGAACCATACCGTGCACGATTTAGAGTTGGACGCCATTGTGTTTGCGTTGAAGATTTGGCGTCATTATCTGTGTGGGTCTCGGTTCGTTGTGTATACCGATCATAAGAGTCTTCAGTATTTGTTCAGCCAGAAAGATCTTAATATGCGACAGCGCCGTAGCCTTGAGTTGCTTAAGGACTACGATTGCGAGATTCAGTACCACCCGGGTCGGGCTAATGTGGTAGCTGACGCGCTGAGCCGTAGGGTACGCGGCCAGACTATGATTTCCAGAGCTTCGAGGCTTGAGATTACCTCGACATCGATCGACAGTCTGAGAATAGCGCAGCAGGAGGGCCTGCGAGATGATAATGTGAAGCGTGAACGATTGATCGGGCAGCTTGAGTCATTGATCAGGGACGATCGTGGGTTGCTTGTATTCCATGATAGGGTTTGGGTCCCAAGGGTTGGGAATCTGCGGCAGTTGATTCTTGATGAGTCGCATCGGTCGAGGCTATCTGTGCATCCGGGGAGTACTAAGATGTATCGTGATCTCCGTGACTTCTACTGGTGGCCGGGAATGAAAAGAGATGTGGGCCGATATGTTGAGCAGTGCATGACGTGTCTCAGGGTCAAAGCCGAGCATCAGAAGCCGCACGGGCATCTACAGCCGTTGGAAATCCCCGAGTGGAAGTGGTATCACATTACGATGGATTTCATTGTAAGACTTCCACGCACGGTCCGCGGGAACGACATGATCTGGGTTATAGTGGATCGACTAACGAAGAGTGCGCACTTCTTAGCCGTTCGGGGTACTATCACCATGGATCAGTTAGCGAGGCTGTATATCAACGAGGTAGTGTCGCGACATGGGATTCCGATGTCGATTACTTCGGACAGGGATACACGGTTTACGTCTCGTTTCTGGCAGAGTTTCCAGCGGGAATTGGGTACCAGGGTTCAGCTGAGCACGGCGTATAGACCGCAGACTGACGGGCAAACCGAGCGCACTAATCAAACCCTCGAGGATATGTTGCGGGCGTGTGCTATCGACTTCAGCGGCAATTGGGACGTGCATTTACCGTTGGTCGAGTTCGCGTATAATAACAGCTATCACGCCACGATTAAAATGGCTCCGTTTGAGGCACTATATGGGCGTAGGTGCCTGACCCCAGTGTGTTGGGGCGAGGTCGGTGAGCGACCTATCAGCGGGCCGGAGTTATTACAAGAGACCAGTGACAAGGTGGCTGTGATTCGGGAGCATATGAGGGTCGTCCAGAGCCGTCAGAAAAGCTATGCCGATCGCCGTTTGAAAGAATTAGAGTTCAGTGTTGGGGACCGCGTGTTGCTTAAGGTGTCGCCGTGGAAAGGGGTTATTCGATTCAGACATCGTGGGAAGCTGAGTCCGCGGTATATCGGACCATTCGAGATTGTTGAGAGAGTCCGGGATCAGGCCTATCGACTGCGATTGCCTTCAGAGTTGGCCGGTGTGCACGATACGTTTCACGTAAGTCATCTTCGGAAGTGTCTGGCTACAGATGATCAGTATGTGCCCTTATCCGAGATTACAGTCGATGACCAACTGCGATATGTGGAGCAGCCCGAGGCCGTGACCGACCGAAAGATCAAGAAGCTGAGAAATAAAGAGATTGCCTTGGTACTCGTTCAGTGGAGACATCATAAGGGTACCAACGCTACCTGGGAGCCCGAGTCAGAAATGCGATCGAGATATCCTCACCTATTCCAGAATTCGAGTTAGATTCCGGGACGGAATCTCTTTAAGAGGGGAGGATTTGTAACATCCGTCAATTTGACCTGGTACGTGGAATTATGTTAGTGGATAAATAATTTATTAATATTGGGTTGGTCCAATTATATCCCGTTTCGTGGATTAATACGTGTCGGGATTGGGCTTGCGTGTCACCGGGTTATAATTTTAATGAACGGATTATATTTTTGGGATCGTGGGATTAAATGGGTTAAATGGGCATAAATAGTGAAAATGCGATATTGGGTTCAGGTTAATGGGTTCGGGACCGGTTAAAAAGTGAGATAAATATATATACGTGCTTATCCCTTTCCTTCCTCACTTTGCAAGAAACCTAAAGTGTGTATGTGTGTGTTGTGTGAAAACCTCCAGCAGAGAAACCAAATTTGAGCTCCAAATTGAGTGTGGAAACTTGGCATTTAGCTGCTCATCTTCTTCTCTTCCGTTGTTCTTGAAGGATTTGAGGTAAGCAAGCTTGATTTGGAGGTTTAATTGTGTTATATGTTGGATTCTTGTGGGAATTGGCTATTTGTGTGATATAGGGGTTGTCATGCTGCTATTATGTGATTACATATGTGTTTTGAGGGTTGAAAACTGAATTGAGAGGAGTTGTACACTCCTGGCAGCCATGAAAATCGCAGGTCAGGATGCAGGGGTTTCGCGGGGTCGCGGCGCGACCACCAGAGTCCCCGCGGCGCGACCAAAGGCCTGCTGGGAAAATCCGAAATTTGCCTAGTGAAATGAGTTTGGGTCGAATTGTGTCGGGTTTCCTTCGGGATTGCTTGGGCTGTGTTTTGTTTGGGTCAGGGTCTTGTTTGGGATTGCCTTGAGTCGGGTTTGAGTCGAGTTCGGGTATTGGTCGAGTTTCAGTTTCGTGGGGTTATCGGGTTTGAATTGAGTCCGAATTGTTGTAACCATGTGATATGTGTTAATTGGGAATTTGCGATTGATTGTTGGGCTATCCATGTGATTACAGGGACTAGTGGATCTCGAGCAGGGTTCGATCAGGGAGGCCAAACTTCGGGGAACCAATCAGGTGAGTACTCGAGATTTTTCCAAACGCGCGCCGTCTTTATGATTTTAGCTGTGTTGCTATCTTGTGCATGTTATATCTATGTGAGACAGGGACGTGAACCTCAGGTATGCTCTATTCCTTATACGTGTTATGTATGAGATGCGAGATCGGTTCAGGGGTCCGTGATGAGTTCCATACGGACGATAAGTCGCGAAGGGGAATCGCGCGGGTTGACTGTCCCTTACAGTCCTTGGAGCGTATATATACGGCAGGGCCTGTAGCCGGGTAGCTTCCGTGCTACAGGGTATTACCGACCATTGCTGTGTGCAATGTGTCCACCGGGGAGGGGTCCCCGCAGGGCTATGTGTACTCCGATCTCATACTGGTGCTTTATACCTGAGATGTGTGTCGGGCAATCGGGACAGGGGCAGGGACAGGGTTTGCGTGCTATGTGCTATGTGTTCTGTGCAGTGTCAACCCTCGCGTGCTCACGGGCTTTATAGCTCACGTTATCGAGTCTAACATGTTCAGGGAATCAGAAAGGACCGCAGCTACAGCCGAGGTAGATCCGAGATAGATTGAAGATCTGTGATGGTTTTGTGTCTGTATAAAACAATGTATTAGTGATCGGGATTATGTGTTTTGTTATATGGGATTATGAAATGTAATCATGGGTTATTATGTATGAAGTTTAAAGTTTTAATTAACCGTAATCTGCATTATCCTACGACACGTGTGTTATGGATCCGTTGCGTTATTGCCACCTATGATATTGTATTGACGTGGCATTTCCGGGATCGGGAGGGGTGTTACACTTAATATGTTAAGTATGAAATTTTGACACATGTTAAAAAAATTAATCATTCAAATTTTAAATAAAATTTTGTATTAATATTTTCTAAAACTTCAAAATTAAATGTTGCAAATTAATATTTAAATAACTTAATTTAACATAATCTTAATTTTATATTTATATTTTATTTTTTAAGTTGACGCTGGATTTGTTTGAAACACCCATACAACTAATACGAGTATTTCGATACCATTATACATTAATTTATACAGAGTACTTGCGGAAATACGATCAAATTAAAACTTTTGAAATTAATAATCCTCAACGTGATTCCAAACACTTTGCATGAGACACAACAGAGTGCCGGAAATCACGGAGCAACGTAACTGGGGTTACAAGATTAAGTTATCAATTTAGTTATAAACGAATTAATAAACAGCAACTAATTCGTGTAAGTCCAAAAATGGAAGTCTGCTACTCCCTCCCCAATCATCCACAAAATAATGAGCTCCTATCCGAGCTCCAACCGATGCCTAACAACTTGGGCCAGCCGGGCCTTTGCCCTTAACAGATCCTGAAAAGATATAACAACTAACGGTAAACAACAAAGTTGTTTAGTGAGATTCTAGATTAAAGTACCATGCGATATATGAATGATGCCATGCAATGCCATGAATTCGACTAACAATTTTGGAGGCCAACTAATGGCTATAAGCTACCACATTGCGGTTACCATACACAAGCTTACCGTACAATGGGTTTACAATCTACTGCTCGATTACCACACCACAGGCTTATCGATATGCAGTTTACAATGATGCCATACGATTACCACCACAGGCTTATCGTTTTACAGGCAATAATGGTTACCACACTCAGGCTTACCATTATGATTCCGCTGGGTTACCACACTCAGGCTTACCGTCTCGGCGGAGAGGTCAAACGAACGATCAACAACTTATCAACCGAGTGATAAACAATAATTATGATGTATGTGATGGCAAAGCATGAAAATGACAATAATGATACGAAAGCGGTAACATACAATTCATGATATGCATGCAAATACGTTAATACTAGAACTCACAGTGATACACAGTACGCTCTCGGCCTCAAAACCGAGTTATATTCGTCAAAGTATGAGTGATAGTCTTCACGCGACTTAACCCGTCAAAACCCCTACAAGTAGGTTCATAATATAGTATTTATAAGTCTCACCACTTACAATTTCTCAACTTTGATCCGACCATATTAGTCGTAAAACCTGATAAATTTTCGGTATCGACCAACATAATTATTTTGGGCTAATTATCCTTCACCATTGGGGATATAAGCTAATTTTGACAAACGATTCCAAGGACTAATTAAAATTACAATTTCTGGCCAGAACTGGGCCGAACTTGCCGAGTTCCCATCCGAATTCGGATCAGCACCATCCGGACTTCGGATCATCCGAGCTTCGGTCCTAGGCACATCCGAATTTCGGACCTACACATCTGAAATCCAAGCCATCCGAATTCGGATCAGGGACCATCCGAATTCTGTTCAGGGACCATCCGGATTCGGATCAGGGACCAACATAATTTCGGATCCCTTCCAACCGAAGTACGGTCCGAATTCGGGTCAGGGACCACCCATCCGAATCCGGATCCCAAGACTGCACTTTTGCCCCTTCGAATTTAATGCTCAAAACTACCACAACTTTTCATATTTATTACAAACAGTTTGGGGTCATCCCCAAACATATATATATATATATCATTTTAAACTCATTTAAACCATCAAGAACACCATTTCATTCATTTTTAAATCCATGGGAGTTCATAAAACTCCATTTTCGGGTTTTTGAGCTAAAACCCATGAAACTTCATAAAACTTGAAAATTATGTTATAAAATGATGATTCTAACTATATTTCATTATCTTACACCAAGATCCAACGATTTCTCCATAACATTCATAAAAACCCATTTGGGTTTTCTCATCTTCTTCAAATGAAGATGGAGAGGAGAAGAAGATAAAATAATAAGATTCATATGGTCGGATGTGCTTCCAACAAACGAGCACCATCTCGATCTCCTTATTTCTTAGGTTAATTACTTTGTCACCGATAATCTTTTCCGGTTCTTCCACATAGCGTAGCCGCTCATCGATTTGTACATCGTCCAAAGGAACGGTTACTGCAGGATTGATCGGACTTCGCTTCAAATAGCTAACGTGAAAGGTGTTATGAATTCCTGCCAACTCAGCGGGCAGATCTAACTTATAAGCTTGAGCACCGACACGCTCGGTAACAGGAAACGGTCCGACATATCGAGGACTTAACTTTCCTCGTTTCCCAAATCTCATAATTCCTTTCCACGGAGATACCTTCAGCATCACGGAATCTCCCACTGCGAACTCTATATCTTTGTGGCGTTTGTCGGAGTATGCCTTCTGTCGGTCTTGAGCAGCTTTGATTCGCTCACGAATAATCTGAATTTTATCATGCGTCTCTTGAAGCAATTCAGGACCCGCTAACGGTTTCTCGCCTGCTTCACGCCAACACGTCGGAGTTCGACACTTTCGGCCATACAGCGACTCATACGGAGCCATCTTTATCGAAGCATGATAACTATTGTTGTAGGCAAATTCCACGAGTGGTAAGTGTGTATCCCAATTTCCACCAAGCTCGATCACGCACGCACGTAACATATCTTCCATCGTTTGGTTAGTGCGCTCAGTTTGGCCGTCGGTCTGGGGACGAAACGCCGTACTCAAATTAACACGCGTCCCCAACTGATCTTGCATACTTTGCCAAAACCTTGAAGTAAATCTCGAATCACGGTCCGAAACAATGGACTTTGGAATTCCATGGTGTACAATAATCTCATCAATATACATTCGCGCCAATCTTTCCAAAGGAAAGTTTTCTCGTATCGGCAAGAAGTGTGCGGATTTCGTCAGTCGATCCACAATAACCCAGATAGCATCATGTTGTCTTTGGGTCTTCGGAAGCTTTACCACAAAATCCATCGTGATGTGGTCCCACTTCCATTCGGGTATCTCGAGGGGTTGTAAATTTCCAGATGGTTTTTGATGTTCGGTTCGGCCTTGCCCGCAAGCAAGTCAAACACCGCTCTAACATGATACCAATGTCTCGCTTTCATCCCGGGCCCCACTATTCGGATTTCAAATCCCTGATACACTTTGAACTCCCGGGGTGAACTGAAGAACTTCGAATTATGACCATTCTTCTAAAATGGTTTGCGCACGTCGCCGATTCTTCGGTACCAAATGCGATCTCTAAACATCTTCAGGACCTTGCTACCTTCGGTTCACAAACACTCGACCCACCCTTCTTTAGCTTTAATATTTTCTTCCTTAAGGCCCTCGACCTGCCACCTTCGAATGGTCGTTCAAGGATAGAGGAAAAGTCACATCTCACATGCTGTTTAGCGCATAACAGGTCGCTTCTGGATATCTCTTTCGGCTCAAGGCGTCATCCGCCTACTACCTTGGCCTTTCCAGGGTTGTACAGGATTTCGCAGTCATATCCTTGATCAATTCCCGGCGCGCTCTGTCGCCTCTTTCCTTCTTTCTGATCCCCTCTTCTGCCTCCGGTCTCTTCTGCTCCGTACCCCCTGGCATTAGTGCCGTACCGCTACTGTCGCCAGATTTTTAACGCAAAGTGACAGCATCCTAATCCAAAATCATGAGTCGGACGGGACTCTTTTCATAATCCTTTAACTGTCTCGAGCATTACGCCTATCCCTTTCCTCGTTGCATAAGGGGCCCAAACCCCGCAACCAACCCCATTTATGGATGCATCGCTACTAAACGGCAAAATCTCGTTTCCTTCCGGCAACGCAAGCACCGGCGCGTCAGTCAAACGACTTTTCAAAATTTGGACACGCCTCAATCTGCGGCTTTTCCCACACAAATGTTCGCATTCTTACGATCACGAAGTGCGTGGGACTGCTATTTTAGCGAAATCTTGAATAAATCGTCGGTAATCGCCTGGCCAAACCAAAGGAAGCCTACGAATTTCAGCAACTCTCGGCGCTCTCCCATCTTCCCCTAACTTTTAATGGCCTCGATCTGGAGGGATCCACAGAAACACCCTCACAAGATATAAACATGCCCTAAAAATTGCACTTGTCGTAGCCACAAACTGCACTTGGCGCATTTGGCATACAAGTTCGGCCTCGAAGAAGTTCGAGCAATTGTCTCAAGTGAACTGCATGCTCCTCCTCGTCTTGGATACACTAAGATATCGTCGATAAAACTATGACCGACTTGTAAGCCTTGGACGCACACACGATCATCAAATCCATAAAAGCTGCAGGAGCATTAGTGAGCCAAAAGGCATCACTAAAGAAACTCATAGTGTCCATATCGGGTCCGAAAAGCCGTTTTTTCGCACTCATCTCCTCACGGACTTAAGTTGTGATAACCTGGAACGAAGGTCTATTTTCGAGAAATACGCAGCTCCTTGTAGTTGATCGAACCAAGTCACACACGAGGCAAGGATTACTTATTCTTTCTAGTAACCTTGTTCAATTCTCTATAAGTATGCACCTTCGTAAGTTTTGGTTCCATCTTTCTTAGTTCCGAATAGAACCTCGGGAGCACCACCAAGGCGAGGTACTCGGGGGCTTGAATGAACCCTTCTCTAATAATTCTTCCAATTGTGCATCAT
>JAANYP010003935.1:37248-154623 GCA_020465985.1 Centrapalus pauciflorus | reverse complement strand
GGTATCCCAAAGACTCAAGCCTTGAACTAACAGGCTATTCAGATTCAGATTTTGCAGGCTGCAGGTTAGATAGGAAAAGCACAACAGGTGGATGTCAACTCCTTGGTGGAAAGTTGATCAGTTGGAGTAGCAAGAAGCAGAACTCAGTGTCCACTTCTACTGCTGAAGCTGAGTACATTGCTGCGGGAAGCTGCTGTGGGCAGATTCTGTGGATGCAGCATCAGCTTGAAGACTATGGGCTTGTGTATAGGAAAACTCCTATTCTGTGTGATAATACAAGTGCCATAGCCATCTCCAACAATCCAGTATTTCATTCAAGAACAAAGCATATTGAAGTCAGACATCACTTCATCAGGGATCACATTCAGAAAGGTAATGTGGAGGTAAGTTTATTTCCACAAATGAACAGCTTGCAGGACATTTTCACCAAACCTATGGATGAAACAAGGGTTTAATTACCTTGTCAGCAAGCTGGGGCATGTTATAAGAAGTGACTAAGTGTTTCTCTCAAAGGTCTACAGAATTTGTGTGTTTCAGGCACTGTCAACGTTTCTCTGAACAGCTTTAGGCCTAGAACAGTTATACATGTTCTGTACTTAGTCATTTGTCTGAAAAACTTGAACAGCTTGAGCATACAACAGGCTGAACAAAATCAGTTTATTCGTCCAGCCTGCTCTGATGGTCCAATCTTCACCCTGTTCACTTCTTCACACTGTCTTACAAGCCATTGTCTTGTAACCTGTTCAACTATTGAACACAACCTGCTCTTAAAAAAGAAAGCAGGCTGAAGGCACAGTTTGAGGAATGAACAGCTTGAAGACTGAACAGCGTGTGTTGACCCAACTTATCACAGGTTTGACCAACAGCTTGGACCAACAGTTTTAATTACCTTTCTTCAAAATTAAGTTACTTAATTTATGTTTTATTTAACTTAATTACT
The DNA here is from genome assembly GCA_020465985.1 of Centrapalus pauciflorus. Classification (NCBI taxonomy): domain Eukaryota; kingdom Viridiplantae; phylum Streptophyta; class Magnoliopsida; order Asterales; family Asteraceae; genus Centrapalus; species Centrapalus pauciflorus. The sequence goes on along the minus strand of JAANYP010003935.1, from coordinate 153,683 downwards.
TCGGATAATGTGGGTTACGTGTGTTAGTGATTAAAAAGGTCAAGTGGTCTGACAAATGTTTCTGACATGGACAACCGTTCCGTTTTCCGTTAACTAACATTTCAAATCGAACCGCCCAAACCTTCTCTCTCATACACACTCACATTCAAATCCTATAAATACCAAACCACTGTCTCATCTTCGTCTTCCTCATCACTTCCAGAAATCCTCAAGAACCCTAAAATCGACTAAGTGTCTTTTGATTCTTCAACCTCAAAAAATTCCCAAATGGCTCACAGACCTAATCCCTTTCTCCCAGTGTTCGTTGGTGAGGATGTTGTCAAACACTCATCAATCACCACAATGCTGACCATTAAGCCCACCAACTACATTGCCAATCTCACAATCCCCAAAAACTATGTGGGGAAGGGCTATGACCAACTTGTGGAGTTTCTGAAAGTTCATCCGTTGAACTACGCCATGACTGCATCTCCAGGTGTCCTGTACCAGGAGATGGTGTATGAGTTCTGGTATACCTGTGCCTATATCCCAGAAACCAAAGTCATCAAGGGCACCATACTCAATGGGACTCAGACCATTGAGATCAACACTCATCTGCTCAGGGAAGTTCTTCGACTCCCTGTGGTTGCATAATATGATCGACCACAGCCTGAAGATGAACAGATGAAGAATCTGTTGCACTTTTGTGGTGTAGCAGAACCAAAAATTGGAGCAACACTGTTCAGGAAGGACCTCTCTCCTACCTACAGCTTCTTATTTGCCTCTGTGGTGATGTGCTTCAGCAGCAAGCTAGGTTGGTTCCTTTGACCAACTGAGCCGTGATGAAATCCCTGTAGTTCTGCAGCTTGTGGATGGAACTACCATGGACATGGCCAAATGGATTTTTGTGAATTTGAGGAACCTGGTGCAGCAAGAGTCAAGACCAGCTGCTGTTCGATATCCCAGGTTTCTGAGCCTCATTTTCAGACATATTTGTGGTGAGCAACTATACAACTCTCAGCCTTTACTTAAGTCTGCTGCATTCCCTGTCATAGGGAATAGAGTTTTCTATACCCCAGTTCTACCTAATGAGCCTCCTCTATCCACACCAATGAGAAGGTTGTTAGGTTTGGTGGAAGGACCCTCTGCTGTGAGGGTGGATCCAGAAGCTGCTGCTCCCGTAACAAAATCCAAAGCCAGGTCCAAGCTTGTTAAAAGGACCCTGGCAACTGAAGCTGGGCCTGTGAAAAAGAAGGCCAAAACAACTCAGTCTGAGTCTGTTCCTTTAGCCTCTGTGGCTGAGGAGGAGCAGGCTCCTCACCTTGGTTCATTTGTTGAGCCTGAAGCCTTTGTGGCTGGTGCCTCTGTGGCACAAGAGACTATGGAACAGGCCAGCCCCACTGTTCCTAACCCAGTCTCACACCCTGTCCAAACAGATCCTCTCCCCTCTCCACAATCACCCACTCCATCCATTCTCTATCACAGAAAATCAATTTCCAAAAAGAAATCAGCCCACAAAACCACCTCCTCTATTCCCTCTCAACAGGGTTCAGTTGAAAAAGAGGCAACCCCAGCTGCCTCTCCTGTTATGGGAGCAGGTTCAGCTCATTTGGAGCCTGCTTCACTCCAATCTGAGTCTACCCAGAGTCAGCCTAGACCCTCTGGTTCCTCCCAACAGGAACCAGTTGTACAAACGGAGATACCCACATCAACTATCCCAGCCTCCCAACAGGCTGAGGATATTGAAAGACAGGAGTCCTCTCCACTCCATACTGTGTCCACACTGTCCCCCACTCATATCTCCTCACACCCTGAGTCTGCACGAGGTGTCCACGCTGCTGGTATAGACCAATCAGCAGCTCAGTCTCAAACTTATGCTCCCCATGATACAGCTGTTCTACACCAAACAGCTGCAGAGGGACCAACAACCCAAGCTGATGAACCTCAGGGATCATACCATCCCTCTGGTGAGGCTGCTCCCTCCATGCAAATTCCATCAGCAGGTTGCACCTCTGCTGATGTTGAAATGCATATCCCATCTCCCAATGATGAGGTGCCTTTAGACCAAGGCACTACAGAGGGAACCACCACTGGTCTTCATGAGGGTGTTGCAACACAAGCAGCATCTGAAAGGCCCCAAACATCATCCCATTCTCCTGGTGATGCAGCTACAGCCGCTGCTGAAGGACCTCTTGATCCCTCCAAACTGGGCCATCTTACTTTTGCCCAGGCTATGGAGCTTCTGTCCAAAGTCTCTCTTCCCTCTCCATCACATCCTCAAACACCAGCTTCATCATCATCTTCTCCATCCACCCACTCAAAACAATCTACCCATACACCTCCATCTCCCAAAGACCTGCCTTTGAAGGATCAGCTTTCTTTGCTGACCAACAAAGTTGGTTCTTTGGAAAACACCATGAACTCTCTACCCTCCATCATATCAGACTCTGTGTCTGCACAACTTCAGGGGTTCTTTGATTCGTTCAAGGCCTCGTTCCCTACCACTCCACAGCCTGATCAATCTCCAAAGCTGTTAGCACTCACTGCTCAGCTGCAAACTGTGTCCACCTCTCTCTCCTCTATTCTTTCCATTCAGCAGGACTCTGTGTCCTCAATGACAGTTATTTCCCAACAGCTGTCATCACTTCTCACTTCTTGCAACTCTACCCTTCCAGCCACTCTGGCTAGCTTACAAACTCTAATTGGCTACCTATCAAACTCTGTGTCATCAGATCTTGCTGATGTGTAAAATTCTCTAGAACTTCATCTTGCACAGCTTCAAACTTTGCTGTTCACAGCGTCTGACATGGAAAACATTGTTAAGCTCACTTCCCTTGCTGATTCCCACTCCACTTCTCTTCAGACCTGTCTTTCCCAGCTTACTGAGGTGAAGGATAACTTGGCTTACTTAGTGACTAGCCTTGTTGGTCCTAAACCTTCTACTAAACCTGCTGGCAAGCCTGCTGACTTTATGTCTTCAGGCAGACCAGGTGTTGAAGTCGCTACTTCATCTCCTTCAAAGGGGGAGAAGTCATCTGCCTCGAAGACTAAGTCTAAGGGGGAGAAAACTTCTTCTCCTAAGGAGATACCAGTGTCTGCAACTCACACTGGTCAGCCAGCAAGTGTCTTTGAAACAGGTACAGCTGAAGGTGCCTCTCAAGCTGCTATGCCTACTTAGGCTGTCTCTCCAAACCCTGCTCAGTCTAAGGGGGAGGAAGTCATTCCTGAGGACAGGCCTAGCAGTAAAAGGAGGCACTTAATTCTAACTGAAGAAGAAGAAGAGGAAGAGGAAATTCCTGAGGCTGCTGTCACTACAGCAGCAGCTAAAGGAAAAGAAAAGGCAGCTGATGATCCCATACAGCAAAAACAGGCAGAAATTCAATTTCACAAGGCCAGGGCTAAAGAGATGGGTCTTCCTATGCACAAGTCCTTTGAGTTTAGAGAAGAACAGCTTCAAGCTCTGGAGGAATTGAGAAAAGAAGAAGAATCTGCTAAAGCTGCTAAATCCTTTGCACTCCAAGAAGCAAAGAAAATTAAAATGTCTACCTTGGAGGTGCAAAAGAAAATAATGGAAGCTGGCAGACAATCAGCAGGGGAGAAAGAGAAGGAAGTAGAGAAAGGTACTCAGGTCTCTGTGACCAAATCAACAGTACCCCATGCAAGAGCTCAATACCACTTTGACAACTTGGCTAAGAAAAAGTTTCATGATGTTGCTGAAAGAAGGCTAGCCAAGGAAGCAATTGTCAAAGCTGTCCCTGTATCAAGGAAAGGCAGTCAGTGGAAGCTTAAAATAACAAGGATGGGTGCAACAGGCCCAGAATTGGAAACTTATGACCACACTGATGTAGCTCAGATGGGATACAGGGAGTGGATTAAGCTGGCAGTTGCCCTGAGTGAATCAAAGTCTGAAACTGCTAAACAGATCAGGGCATATGTCAAGAAGTTGATGGAAAGAGTAAAGGATCTTGGCCTGATTTCTAAGGAAGTTAGTGAAGGTGTCTTTGTGACACATCCAAAAATAAAGGCCAGGAGAACAAGGAAGGATACAGAGATGGAGCTACTCCTTACGCTGATTGAACAGGGCGACTATGCCATTGAAATAAAAGGAGTTGATCATAGTCTGCCTAAAGGAATAGAGTTTGAGGATGGCAAGATTATTGAAGAACCTGAGCTGGGGGCATTTTTTGTAGATCCCCTAACTCAAAAGAAGTGCTTCCAAAGAGCCTCAGAGCTGTACAAAGTTGATCTGAGACAACTTGCCGCCTTCAGACTTGCAGTTTCATTTAGGCAGTCTAGCAAATGGAGAGCAGCCATCTGGGATCAGCTCAGAGGCTTCTATGAAAGAGGAGAGCTCAATGATCCCAAGTTCATGATCGTCAGAAGTGAAGTTGAGGAACTTGAGGATACAAGGGAAGAACTGGAAAAGATGGTCCAGGATCCTTCTCCATTGTAATGAAGTCCATCTACCGTTTGGGTAGGTGAAGAATGGAAGCTGTCCATCAGTTGGACAGGCTTACCATTATTTGCTCCCAACAAAAACAGTCCAATGTACATTAGTTGTACTCTATGTTACATATGTTGTAACTCTCTTTTACATTAGTTGTAAAATACATTTGTACATTAGTTGTACTCTTGTAAGAACATGTGTTGTTCTAATGTAATCAAGAATCAGTATATATATAAACTGATCTTTTACTTTACTGTAATGTTGTAATTTTATTTCAGCAAATGTATTGTAAAAATACATAGTGATTTTTGATAAGACCAGCTTAGACTGGTTATTGCAAATAGGGGGAGATTGTTAGGCACAAAAAGGCCTCAGTCAAACCTGTTCTACATCTGAGGGGGAGATTTATAATCAAACCTGTTGATGCATTTGAAGGTTGAATTTAAGGCCTGTTATATGCCTTATTGAAACCTGAAAATGATTTGCAATATCAGTCTAAAGCTGTTCTTTATGTTGCATGTTTTGCAACTAAGACAGTTTGTCCAAGCTGCTCTGTGTGCTGAACAGGCTGGACATAAACTGTCTACGCTGCTCTACATTGTTGAGCAGCTTGGGCAATTTTAAAGTGTTCTGTTCTTTGTGAACAGAACCTGTTCTTTGTGAACAGGCTAAACACTTTATGGAATATGTTTCCAAGTCATCATGTATTGTTTTTTACTACAAGATCAGTTTACAAAGTCGAAGACAAAGTGGAAAAAAGAACTGCTCAGCCTGCCCACGCTGTTCTGTAACATGAAGACAAAAGGTTATTTGAAAAAAGGTGACAGACCTTTTTCTTATATCAAAATAGGCCTTTACAAGGAAGAAAGACGCAAAGTTGACATTCCTAAATTAGTTAAAGGCAATGCAACAGTAGACAAAGTGAAAAGACAAAAGTTCTGCACATGTGAAGACAAGTCTGCTTTTCAGAAAAGTGCAGAAAAGGTTATGTTGTCTTTTCATCAAGACTTCTCCTTTTTCATTTCGTCCAATGAAGATGTTTCTCTTAGATCCTCTGAGTGGGTATAAAAGGAAGCTTCTAAGGACAGAAAGAAGAGTGAAGAAAGCTAAGGGCTGAAACAAAGAGTGAACGTGCAAGTGTGATTTTCATGCATGCAAGCCTTCTGTGTAAATCAGTATCTGTGTGTCTAAGCTGTTTTACATAAGATGTTCCCTTAAGTCTTGTAAACACAGTGAGTGCTTCTTAGTGAGTGTATTCATTGTATACTAGTTTGAGTTTGTCTTAGACTAGTGAACATACTGTTGTATCTGTCATCTCAGCTTGAACTACTCCGCATTCAAGCTTGTTTGTAATTAACAAATTGTTGATAATACATACAAACATTGAGAAAATAGTGTGTAGTTTTTAAATAGCTGTATTCACCCCCCCTCTACAGCTTAAAGCTATATACTTTGGGAACCTCTCGGGACCTACAATCAAATGGATGTTAAAACTGCGTTTTTAAACGGGGAATTAACTGATGAAGGATATACATATCAGCCCGAAGGCTTTACTGATCCTTCTAAACCTGATCATGTATATATTTTTGACAAGTCACTGTACGGCCTTAAACAAGCACCGCGTGCTTGGTATGATGCACTTTCAACATACTTGTTGAAATGTGAATTCAACAAAGGTGCAGTTGACACAACCCTGTTTATAAAACGTCAGGGGCCGGATATTATAGTAATACAAATATATGTAGACGATATAATATTTGGGTCTACAAATCCTGAATTTTGTAAGAAATTCTATTTTTTAATGTCCCAGAAATTCGAAATGAGCATGATGGGAGAAATAAATTTTTTCTTAGGTTTACAAGTTAAACAATTGAATGATGGAATAATTATAAATCAGTCAAAATATATTCAAGATATGTTAAAGAAATTTAACATGGTCAACAATACTCCTATGAAAACTCCCATGGCTCCGGATTCAAAGACAAAACTCGATGAGGACATTTCAGGGAAACCTGTAGATGTGACTCATTATCGAGGAATAATTGGGTCATTAATGTATTTAACAGCCAGTAGACCAGATATTATGTTTGCAACATGTGTGTGTGCTAGATATCAGGTGAATCCAAAAGAATCACATTTAACTGCTGCTAAAAGACTTTTAAGATATCTGAAGGGAACACCAAACCTTGGTTTGTGGTATCCCAGAGAATCTTCCTTCAATTTAACTGCTTTTACTAATGCTGATCATGCAGGTGATAAGATGGACAGAAAAAGTACGTCTGGTGCAGTTCAATTCTTAGGTGACAAACCCATCTGCTGGTCACCAAGAAACAACACTGTGTTTCATTGTCTACAGCTGAAGCAGAATATGTTGCTGTTTCATCATGCTGTTCTCACGTGTTGTGGATGAAGAGCCAACTGCGAGATTACGGGTTTACACCACAGAAGATTCCAATATACTGTGATTCTCATAGCGCAATTGCTATTGCATCAAATCATGTGCAACACTCAAAAACAAAACACATCGACATTCGGTATCACTTTATTAAGGATCACGTTGAAAATGGGAATATAGAATTATACTTTGTTCCTACTGAATATCAACTAGCTGATTTGTTTACCAAAGCATTAGATGAAAAAAGGTTTAATTTTTTGGTATACAAATTGGGTATGTTGAATCGTTAGATTTAATAATTCAGTAGTTTCAATTTATAATTTTAATTTACATTTTTTATTGATTCTAATATGATGTTAAATTCTTGAATGTTAAAAGTTCAAATTTTTTGGAATTTAACAGATCTGAATTGTCATGTGCAGGGGGAGCAGAAAATAATTTTTATCTGATTTTGAGAACATCTGATAAAATTTATCTAATATTTTATAGGGGGAGCGGATTTGCAAATTACTATTTACATATGAGGGGGAGCAGCATTCTAAAATTCAAGGGGGAGCATTTTATATTTTTTTTTTTAAATTTTTTTCTCTTCTTAATTTTTATATTTGTTGAAATTTTTTTTTTGTGTGTGTTTTAAAATTTTTTTTGTTTATTTAATTTGTTTTTTTTTTGTTAGTTGTAAATTTTTTTTTGAAAGGATATTGGGTTTTGAATAAATGGGTTTATACTTGGTGAATGTGGGCCGGCTAATGTCAAAGTTGCAATTCAAATATGGGTCGGGTACCGGGTAATTTCAAAATTTTGAAATTCAACTATAAAGTTGAATTTTGAATTTTAAATTAAACTTTTCTGAAAACCCTTCTATTCACCGTCTTCTTCAAAACCTTTCTTCCCCATTAAGAAACCTCAAATACCCGAATATCTTTGATTATTTCAGACTACAAAGCAACAAATTGTGAGTTTATTTTCAGTACTATGATGTTGCTTTTCAATTTGTCATTTGTTATTCAGTTTCAGTATCAGTGTTCATATAAAATGAAATAGGGTGTTCATGGTCTTTAAAATTTTGTGTTTGATACACTGAAATTAATTGTGTGGTGGTTTGTGGTTTATGAATCTAAACATGAATACGAAATTTCATGTTTCAATTCAACTCACACAAACAACAATTTGAAATTTTATTTCAAAAAGCTTCGAGTTCATACTTTTCTGAATTTTGGATTTTTAACAACCATGTTGTTGGTTTTAATCAAAGTTCAGTAAAACAAAGTTGTTTGAAATTGTTTTTCAAGTGGGAAACAAGTTTTAAATCAGTTAAAAAGTCCTTCGAATTAATTTGTTGAAAAATCAGTATAAGGACTTGTATATAATTTTAAAGAACTTTCTCGATTGAAAGTATAATCGAGAAAACATCTCAGTGTCAATTGAGTTGATTGTTTCATCATTCGAGAAATGTTATGTTTGATTCGAGTTGATCACTTTGTCAATCGAGTTGAACATAAGCTTTGATCGAGTTGGACTTAAGAATTGATCGAGTTTGTCTTAAGCTTTAATCGGTGTTAGTGCATCCTGTGTGACGATAGCAGTCTAAGTATAGACAGTATTTTGTATAAGTCAATTTACTTGCTATTGCATATTAACAAGTGTTTGATATATGTTTGATTATATGTGTTTGATATTGATTGTTTGTATGTTTGAACTTAGGGTAATGTATTACAATAAGTTCAAACATAAGTTCAAATATAAGTTCAAACATAAGTTTGAAGCTTAAGATTCGAATTTGTTGGAGGACAAGTTCGAAAGGCCTTGGGCCAGTTCGAACTTGTCCTAGGCAAATTCGAACTGGGCATTAAAATTAAGGGTTAATTTGATTAATTAAGTGACTTTAGCAGACGTTTCTTAGAGCGATTAGCAAAGGGCGATCTCGAACTTGCAAGTTTTTAGAGAGTTTGTTTTCTTGGAGAGAATCACGTGTAGGGGCGTTCCGTTGTTCGTCTTCACTGTGTGTGTCTCCATGTTTCAGTGTGTGTGGTCTATCCGTCAAGCCGCTAACGAGGATTCCGCACTCGTTGGAAGGTGTCGCGTCAAGATAAGATCCGTAAAGAGGCGACCTTACAAGTGGTATCAGAGCCATTAGGGTGTTCGTGGTGTTCTTCGTGTTCACAAGCAACATCTGTGGTTTCTTGACGTTTTTGGACGGAAAAATCACTTTTTGGGTTATTTGTTCGAGTTATTCAAGCAAGATATCGGGAAAAAGTCCATATTAGTTCATCATTTTGGTCGAAATCATAGTTTTTAATCCTAAAAACTTTGGTTTAAACTGAAAAGTTGAAAATTTGAACTTTTGGCCGTTTTTCGAACTTGCGGCGCTCGAACATAAAGGTGGTATTAGGGTTTGTTCGAATTTTGTCAAAAATTCGAATTTGTCAGAAAATACGCTCCTCTCAAATTAATTTTAGGGTTTGATTCGAATTTGATCACTTCAAATTTTCTCATATTCGTTAACCAAATTCGAACTTGCACTATCTTCGAAACTGTTATATTTTCGAATTTGTTTGCTTTCAAACTTAATTTCGAATTTAATTTCAAATAAATTAAAAATAATTAAATTCGAAATTCCTCAAGTTCGAAAGTGTTAATTTAAATTAAGTTAATTAAGTTTTAAATTCAAACTTTTAAGAAAGAATGACAAGCTTACAAAGGTTTATTGAAATGGACCATGAGATCGGAAAGGCAAATTCTCCAACCAAGCTGATGAAGTTGGAAGACTATTATTGGTGGAAGGATAGGTTCGCCGACTTTGCTCGATTCAATGATATGAGAATGTGGATTTGTATCGACGAGGGATACATTCCACCTACAACAGAAGTTGAAGGACGTCAACGAGTGATATCATAGCAAATGATGAAGGATGATGATAAGAAGCTATATGAGGCCGAGAACCGAGCATTCTCGATTATTCGAATGGCATTACCTCAGGAGATCCTGCACACATTTAGAAATCAACGAACAGCGAAAGAGTTGTGGGATGCACTCGAGAAAAGGTGTGAGGGAAATCCGAGGGTTACGAAAGGTAGAACGGAGATGCACAAGCAGCAGTTCGCAATTTTCAAGGCGCTGAAAACCGAAAAGCTGGATGAGACTATCACACGGTTCTATCACTTGTTGACAGAGTTAGACAATCACGATGTCAAGTATCGTGAATTAGAGAAAACTGAGAAACTTCTGGATGCTTTACCAGCCAAATGGGAGATGTACGTAGCACTGATAATACATGATGATGAGAAATTTGAGACTCTAACTCTAGAAGGAGTCGTAGGAACGCTGAGGGCCTATAACTTTCAATTGCTGAAGAAGGAACGTGAATATGACCAAGTACAGGATCCGGATATGTATTTTGGGAAGTCCAAATCTTCAGTTGCAAGTGAACTAAAGACAGCTACATCATTCTTTACGGGTGAAACATCGACTCCAGTAGAAGTAGATGACTCAGGGAGCCGGGCTTTCTTAGGGTACTACAAACCGGAAGAAAAGCCAACTCAGTCAGCATCTACGTCTCAAGGATACTCAAAGATGCCAATGAGCGCAAAATCAACTAAAGATCATCTAAATCTTTTGGCTTCATTTGTCGCCGCGTACGGCAATTGCGTTCAAGGGAAAATCAACGATCCTGCTCTATGGGATGAAGATTATGATAAGGTGGATACTGATGATTTAGAGGAGATGGATCTTCAATGGCAACTGGCCATGGTGACTCAGAGGGTCAAGAGATTCATCAAGAGGACATGCAGAAATCTAAATGTTAGCAATAATAAGATTGGATTCGACAAATCCAAAGTTAAGTGCTACAACGGCCAGGGGTTAGGACACTTTGCTTGAGAGTGTCAAAGACCTAAAGTCGAGAACTACCAGAATCAATCTCAGGGGAGATATCAGCCGGGTAGTTCGGGGAATCAAGCGAACATCGTTGGTCTGTTAATGAATGTCACATCTGACAGACAGCTTGATGGAACATATGACTGGAGTACACACCCAGAGTCTAATGCTAGAGCCTTCATGGCTAAAGTAACAGAGACTGGAAGTACCGGAGCAGAGGAAGAAATAGAGGACAGACACCAGAATGATGCAAGTCCTGTGTTGGTGGAAAAGTCAGAAAGTCAGACTATTCTGGAGTTTGCAGCACAAATGGCAAACGTGGAATCAGATCATGCCAAGGTAATTCTGAACTTTTCTACATTCCGCGATATATGTGCTTTCTGTGCTACTTCTAATGATAGATTAAATTTAGTGCTAGAAACACATAGTAACCTAACTGCTCAAATTGAATCCTTAAAATCGGACAAGGCTAGTCTCCTAGATATAAAAGAAGATCTTAGGGATAAGCTTAAGGCAGATGCTCAAGATGTCATAGTTCTAAAAGACAAGCTAAGTGAGCAGTGTGTCAGGATAAAACTAATGTATGAGCATGTTGAGGCGTTAACCAAAGAGCTTAAGATTAAAGAGGTAGAGCTAGCTGAAGCAAAGGTTAAGGTTGCAGAGGTGAATAGTAAATTAGAAAAGTTTAGGAATTCTTCACTGAACCTAGGGAAGATCTTAGATGCACAGCGTCAGTCTAAGAAACCAGTAGGTTTAGGATATAATGAGAGTCCTCCACCTTTTAATGATAACTATGTGCCTCAACCTCTGGATAAAACTGATAAACCAGATGAATCAGAGGTAGCATCTAAACCTCGTGTCTGAATCTGTTAAGGATAAAGAAACTAAGGTGACTAATAACCATGCCAAGATTAAGAAAGTCAAATTTGTGTAGCCTTCTAGTGATAAGATTGTAGGAGAAGCCAAACCTGACTTTAATAATCAGAAAGAGGAAACAGTCACGATAGTAGAGAAGAAATAACATGACATTAGTGACACACCTAAGTCAAAGGGCACTCATAAGAAGTCAATTGACAAAATGTCTTGTTTTCGATGTCATGAAAGGGGTCATGGTGAGTCTAGTTGTCCATAGGAAGGTAGAATCTACTCCTAATGTTGGAAAGCCAGAACAACAAAAACCCTCACCATGTGTAGCAAGCACAAGTGGTTCTAAACACACCGAGAAGATTGTGCAAGCCACACCAAGGACTGCTGTGAAACAAACACCGGTGTCAGGTAGACCAAATGAAGTGGTTAGGACTAATTCACTGAATAGAGTCCATAATCAATCTAGGTCAGGACCTCAACAAAATTATAGGAGTACTACCCCTAGAAGAGCTTACACTCCGGTTAGGTCACACACTCCTGTAAGACATCACACACCAGGTAGAGCCCAGGGATATCAATCTGAAATGCCATATAATAGAAATTATTCGAGGGCTCTACAGCAAATGCCTACACAAGGCAGAGAGTGAATTTAAATCACTCTGCACCACAACAGGTTCTCAATCAAACACCCAAGTCACCTGAAAGGAGAGATGGGTATTTGAAGGAGTTCACGTATGTGGATGAGAATGGTATTACCAAGTCAGTCATGGCTTGGGTTCCCCGTGATAACTAATCTCTTTTCTTTCATGTGCAGGAGCTAACTACAGGTCTAAACAACAAGTGGTTCGTCGACAGTGGTTGCTCAAGGCACATGACTGGGTAAAGAAGTCTACTCACAGACTTCAAGGGAGGGAACAGGGGATACGTATCATTCGCTGGAAACAAGGGAGGAAATATCATCGGTACTGGAGTGGTCACTATTGGTACTATCAAACTTGATCAAGTTTATCATGTTGATAAACTTGATCACAATCTCATTAGTGTATCTCAAATCTGTGATAAGAAGAACTCAGTGATTTTCACTAATACTGAGGCATTAGTGCTAAAACCAGGGTTTAAAGTACCTGAAGAGTGGATACTGATGAGAGCCCCAAGGAAGAATGATTTGTACATGCTAGACATGAATAAACCAGATTCTTCGATGGGACCAATATGTCTTTTATTTAAAGCTTCAGAGACCGAATCAGTCCTATGGCACAGACGCAAGGCACACTTGCACCTGAGAAAAATGAATTATATCACTAAAAATGGACTGGTGCAAGGTGTCCCGATGAAGAGTTTTCAGTTTGAAGACAAGTGTGTACCGTCCAAGAAAGGCAAACAACACAAGAAGTCACACAAGTCCAAGACTCAGAACTCTATAGCTGCCAATTTCGATTTGTTGCATATGGACCTGTTCGGACCAATCAACAAAAGGAGTATAGGTGGTAGTTGGTACTGTTTAGTTATCACTGATGATTACTCACAATTTTCATGGGTTTTCTTTTTAGGTACGAAGGACGACACACCTGGAAAGTTGATTGGGTTCTTAGACCAAGTCGAAAACTCCTATGGGACGCGGGTAAAACATATCAGGAGTGATAATGGAACTGAATTTAAAAACACAGTAATTGGTGTATATTGCCTATCAAAGGCATAATGCATCAATTTAGTGCACCTTATGAGCCACAACAAAATGGGGTGGCAGAAGGAAAGAACAGGACTTTGATTGAGGCAGCAAGGACCATGCTCTCAGATTCAAAGCTTCTTACCATGTTTTGGGGGGAGGCAGTGAATACCGCTTGTCATGTTTTAAATCGGGTCCTTACTGTCAAATCATTGAACAAAACCTGTTATGAAGTTTTGAATTAAAGGCCACCAAATTTAACTGGCTTCGAATCGTTTGGGGTACCGTGTACTTTAATGAAAACGAAACATCAACCTAAGTTTGGTGAAAAGGCTGACGAAGGTTATTTCCTAGGTTATGTGCCGAACTCACCAAACAAAAGGGTTTTTAATAAAACAAACGGTACGGTAGAAATTGTGTATAACATTGATGTAACAAATTATACATATGAACCCCAAACTGGTCCGGAATGGATTTTTGATTATGACAAACTGTTTGAATCATTTAACATTCCTTTGGATGGAAATGCAGGTACAATTGAACATGACTTATCGTCATTAAATCTGAATGACGACGGTCAAGGTTTTCCAAAGACGAGCTTTCCATCAACTTCTGAGCCTACAACAACAGAAGATGTGTCTCCAGCAGAGAATGATTCAGAGTTACCTACAAACGAAAATCAGGCTACAAATTCTAACTCCGAGGACAGTGATCATGAGGAAGAGAATGTAGATCTGAAGTCGTTCCCCCATTAGGTGAAATAGGATCAAACTTAGGAGATAATCTTAGGGTTGATGAGATTGAAACATCGAGGATTAATAAGGATCATCCGGTTGAGAGCATCATAGGAAATCCGAATGTTGGTGTGAGGACTAGGAGTAGTTTGAATAACAACACAGTGCTGTTGTCAATGATTAATGACTCCAAGGCTTTTCACACTTGCCTATATTCATGTTTCATCTCGCAAGTAGAGCCGAAGAATGTGCAAATGGCACTGAAAGACAATTCTTGGGTTGAAGCGATGCAAGAAGAACTGTCACAATTCAGAAAGCTTGAAGTGTGTGAGTTAGTTCCGTTACCTCGAGGAGAAGTTGCAATAGGAACCAAGTGGGTGTTTAAGTGCAAGAGAGATGATCGGGGTATTGTGACTCGCAACAAGGCATAGTAAAGGGTTTCAACCAAGAGGAAGGAATCGATTAAAAGAGAAGATGAATTCAGAAGCACTTTATTATAAATATAGCAAACAGAATTCCAGTGTCTAATGGGGACCTTACAATGGATTTCAGTTGATCTTTATCTATCCTACAATCATATCATTACAACGAGGTGTTTGCGCCAGTGGCGAGGCTTGAGGCAATCCGTTTGTTTCTCGCCTTTGCATCCTTCAAAGGATTTAAAGTCTATCAGTTGGATGTAAAAAGTGCATTCCTCTATGGCAAAGTGAAGGAACTGGTGTACGTTGAACAACCGCCCGGGTTTACAGATCCAAATTATCCAGACAGAGTGTATCGTCTTGATAAGGCTCTGTATGGACTACATCAAGCACCAAGGGCGTGGTATGAGACGCAATCTACTCATATTTTGGACAACGGGTTTGAAAGAGGGAGAATTGATAGTACACTGTTTGTGAAAAGAAAGGGTGAACATTTTATCTTTGTACAAGTGTACGTTGATGACATTATTTTCGGGTCATCGGACGAGCAGATGTGCAAAGCTTTCGAGAATGTGATGAAGTCTAAGTTTGAGATGAGTGTTATGGGAGAGTTGAACCTCTTTCTGGGTTGCAAGTAGAACAAAGGAAGGAGGGTATGTTTATCCATCAAACAAAGTATGTCTACGACATTCTAGAGCGCTTCGGGATGGAGGGAACAAAGTTGACTGCTCATTTTAGCACACCGATTCAAGTAAATCACAATATCGGACCGGGTACAGAAAGTGATACTGATGTGGATCCGACTCTATATCGGGCCATGATCGGGTCACTTATGTATTTAACTGCTTCTAAGACCTGACATTATGTTTGCTGTGTGTATTTGTGCTAGGTTTCAAGCTAATCCAAAAGAGATGCATATGAAAGCTGTGAAGCGGATTTTGAGATACCTCAAGTCGAAACCGAAGCTGGGACTTTGGTATCACGCGGATGGTGATCTGTAATTGGAAGCTTTCATGGATTCAGATTATGGAGGTTGCAGCTTGAATCAAAAGTCAACAACTGGTGGTTGTCAGTTCCTTGGAGGGAGACTAGTATCCTGGCAATGCAAGAAACAAACTTCAGTAGTCGTGTAAACGTGCGAGGCCGAATATGTAGCTGCTGGTAGTTGCTGTTCACAGGTTTTGTGGATACAACAACAATTGCGGGATTACGGTTTGACTTACACTCATACTCCCATTAGGATAGATAATCAATCTGCTATTGCTATAACTAATAATCCAGTTAAACACAGTAAAACAAAGCACATAGACATAAGACGTCATTTTATATGTGATTGTGCTGAAAAGAACTTAATAAAGCTGGTAAAAGTGGCAACGGAAGATAATAATGCTGATCTATTTACTAAAGCTTTTGATAAGTCACGCTTTGAGTTGTTAGTTCAACTGAATGGTATGCGTAATCCAGAGTAACTTGACCTTAGTGTATTTTCTTTCTTTTTATAGTAAGTTAGTAGTTAATTAGAATTTATTTCCTTTTATATTACGGTAATAGGTTAGTTTAGTAGCGTATTCTTTTTAATGAAAATCAAAAGAAAAAAGAGAGAAAACCATAAAAACCACAAAATTAGCACAGTCGATACAATCTCTAAGTGTTAAGCTTTCACACATAATGCACCTAAAACTCTAAGTGATGTACATTTTCTAGTTCGATGTGTTGGTAGGCATAATACACAAAGGG
The DNA here is from genome assembly GCA_020465985.1 of Centrapalus pauciflorus. NCBI lineage: Eukaryota > Viridiplantae > Streptophyta > Magnoliopsida > Asterales > Asteraceae > Centrapalus > Centrapalus pauciflorus. The sequence goes on along the minus strand of JAANYP010003935.1, from coordinate 137,563 downwards.
AATCTCAAAAGCTAATAAAATATTCAAGAAAAAGTCATATGTGTAACTAACTTAGATGTATGACCAAATGGTCTTAATTTTTATGTTAGAGACATACAAACAATGATTCTAAATGAGGTATGCAAATTTTCTGGGGGACGTATAGCCACATCAGATACATCTTAAAGAAAAGAACAGAAAAGAAAAATTTTGATAGTAAGGAGAGAGTCAAAACAAGTCACTTTGTTTTACGTAAGTACAGACCTGTTACCGCTGTCTTGCTAGCTTTAAATAAACCTTAAGACAAACTAAGACACTCTGTTGTATGTAAATACATAAATGTGTCCGATGTTTGCCTTTTAAAGAAAATTTGCAATACCGAAATTTATAATCATTGTGTGTATGCCTTGATCATAAAAGTACGTCTATGTATGGGACACGTAAGGTAGTTTCTTGATAAATAAAAAGGCCAAGGGATATACCAAAGTGTAAAATGTTTAAAGGGAAAATAATACCAACAATCGCCTAGAAATGTGTGTCACGACAAACAATCAAGGAATCAAAAATTCCTAAGTGTGATAGTGTAATGTTGAAAGTACGTATTTGACACCGCTATCTTGTTGAACCTTCTTTGACTTTCTCACCAAAAATATTCTGTTAGTGTATAGTTTAAGATTTTTAGTCAAACTTTATTTTACTTTATCTTATTTTTATTTTTATTTTTATTTTTAATTTCAAATTTATTTTATAAGTAGGAAAAAGGTCAAAGTTACTAGGATGCATTTTTGGTTGAATAAACGAACATTGCATGAAAATCTATTGCTTGGTGTAAATAATTTTGCAAAGTTTGTTCCGTTCCACGAAAAAGTTGAAAAAGTTGAATTTTATTCAAAGATTTTCAAAATTTTCAATTATATTCGAATTTGAGACAAATTCGAATTACCTTCGAATCGGTCAGGAAATTCGAATTTAAATGCAAGTTCGAATATGGTTGGTATAAATAGGTCAATAGTGACTAATTCATTTCACCTACCTTCGATTTTCTTGATTCGAACTTGTGCCAGGGCCATTTCGACTTTTTTGTTCGAACTTGTCGTTTCGAATATATCACTATTTCACGAAGTTTTGCTCATTTGTTTTCCAATCTACCAACACACTTAGGTATAATAATCAGTATTATACAAAGTTTAGGTAGTTTAGGACTCATTTTAAGCAAAAAATCGACCATATTTGAAGTTTTTGGGGTTTTAACTTTGTGGTTCAAAATCACAAGTTTTAACCGGTGAAACATTAAATAAATTACAAATATCTTCGATTAGAACCCAATATGACTAGTTGACACTATTTTCTAAGTCAAATGGGGTTAAAAATCATGGATTTGTATTCGAAAGTGACCGACTTCGAACATGTTCATCATGTTCGAACTTGTCAGAAAATTCGAATTTGTTAAAATATCGACAAATTCGAATTCAGTCAAATTCGAACATATCCTTCGAATTTGTTATTAAATTCGAATGTGTTTATAAAATAAATTCAAAACTTGTAGAAATTCGAATGTGTTGGATTTTGATCTTATGAAAGTTCGAAATAAAGCAAATTCGAAATTAAACAAGTTTCAATTTTATTTTTTTTTTTTGTTGCTACTAATATGGGTTGTTGTTTTTATGTACAGATATGGGTGATCGCGCGTTCTTTAATAAGCATAATATGGTAATATCTGTCGACCGAGAGCTTCCCAAAGCTCAACCATTCAGACAGATGGTGGAATTTTTTACGCATTCTAGGGTTTCTTACGCTTTAACCCATAACCTGCAAATAATCTTACCCTATGTAAGACAGTTCTGGGATCACCTCCAAGTCGATTGCTCTGTGACGCTGACAGTTTTTCGAACAAGAGTTGGGGGGCAGCCAATTGTTTTCTCAGCTAACATGCTTCGTCAGATTCTACAGCTTGGAATAGAAGATCAGGAGGTGGGGCCCATGGATTTCCCGGTAAATATAAGGCAAGCAGCCTTCTTACGAATGGGATACACCCTAGACATCACCAAAGCTGCGTATATGAAAAGTGGATTGATCGGGCAATGGAGGTATTTGGTGCATGTGTTCATGATTTGCTTCGCACCGAAAAAGGCAGGTTTTGACTACATCGTGTCCAAGATGCAATCAGCTGTGATTGCATTGGTATATAACAAGTGCTTCAGTTATTCGGAAATGTTCTTTGCTGAGTTTGTGCATCAGATCACAGCTCCAGTACGTGAAAGATTTCTAATGTATCCGCGCTTTGCTATGATGACCATCCGTCATTTTTTGCCGAATCTGCCACAACTTCAAGATACTCACGTTGTGGCGATTATCGATAAGAGAATATTTGCTGACTGCCAGTCGCAAAATGCACGTAGGGCTGAGCAGGTCAGGCCTCAGGTAACACCATTGTTTGGAGCAGTAATAGACCCAGATTTTGTGGCTCGGAAAGGAGACAACTGGGCTGGTGAAGGTCCTCAACCGCAGCCACTACAACAACAACCACAACCGCAACCTCGCAGGAGGCAGAGAGTTCCAGAAAGACAAACTCAGGCATCGAGGCCATCCTCAAGCAGAATTCCAGAGTCAACGGCAGCGGGTCCATCTGACGCTGCAGGCCCTTCAAGTTCAGTCCCAGCAATTGATCAGACAACGCAGACCCTCGAAGAGATCTGGGCACAAGGGACTAACTCGGACCTAAATCTAACTGAACAACTGGTTCAGGACACTTTAGATCCTCCAGGAGAGTTCCATGATATCTTCAAAGACATTGATGAATATCAGCCACCAGAGGGTGAAGAGATGGACATTGAGGTCCCAGTGGCAGGAGGTACAGAAGAAGCTATGCAGACTGAGGCAGAAGGTCAACCAGCGACCGCCTTCGAGTCTGAATCTAGTTCTGAAGACGTGGAAGAAGTAGAAGTAGAACCTGGTGATCCGTCTGTTCGCATTGGCAGATATGGATCAAGAATAGTGGTTAGTACGAGAGAGACAGGAAAAAGAGCTGCTCGAGATTCAGATGATGATGACTCTGACTTCGAAGAAGAAGATCCAACTCCCCTCGTTCCTAGGCATAGGGCGAGGCGGCACCGTTTTATGCAGGGAGCTCCATCTACATCAGCTCCTGAGCCAATAATTCCAGCTGTTCAACCACCCATCACTCCATCACCATCTACAACCATCCCATCCACATCAACGACATTCACCGACAATCAGCGGTTTACAGAGCTGAAAGGCAAGGTGGATTTCCAATTAGTCTAAATTTTCAAGCTATCCACAGTAGTAACAGAACTTCAAGCTCACAATGCCAGAATTGATCAAGAAAACGCAGAGTGGAGATCAACTATTGCCAATCAAGCGTCTGAGATACAAACAATGAAGTCTCTCCTAGAGCAATTAATGAAAAATCTTCAAGCTCAGGGGGAGAGTAGCTGCAGGGAAGCTGAGGTAGTATGAAGAGATGATGAAGGCAATGATCCCGATGCTGGATGTCACACCCCGTTACCCCGGTTGGCAACGAAGCGCGACGTCGCGGAAGCATAACCATAATTACAACGAACGACCACTATATGGACGTTTTTAAAATACATCGTTAAAACTTTAAAATATAGCAATGTTTTACATAGTCTGATATGAAGAAAAGAAGTTCGCACAATACAGAGATTTAATTACATAATTAAAGTATACAAAATAATGCAGCTAAATCTCCAGTAGTTTTGAAAAGGCATGCGACTCCATGGATGCGGAAGCTTGAAAGTAAATACGTCTGAAGGCACACTTGCCTTAATTTCCTGAAAATACACGCTAAAATACGTCAACAAAAATTGTTGGTGAGCTCATAGGTTTACACGTAAATCTGACTTGTATGGACAACAACAGTTAAGTTTGAATTTATAAAATCATAAATTCCATGATATGTATTACATATAAACCACATGCAACCGAAGCTTAATTAAAAATAGTTTGCCCTGTGCAGTATTCCCATACGTAAAATATGCACTCGCTTTTAGCCGACCCAAACTAACCCGAATGGGGGACATGACTCCCGATAGATCTATCCACAATATATTCACGCTTACACATAAATGCAATTAACGGTTCATGATATAAATGCGGATGGAACCACATGTGTAATACATAATAGAAATGAAGTCGTTTTCGTGTCCATATAAAGTCGAAGCATGTATTTCAACCCCAAAACATAACATTGTGAAAATAGGGGCTATGAGGACTCACCGCATGTTGATGGCAAAATGATCGTAAAAACGACAATTTTCGTTGTTGATGAGTGATGACACCGGATGCGTTTAACCGAGTCCTAAATGATATAAGGGATTTAATAACTCCCATATATGATAATATGTATGTATAAATGTTGTTATGTTTTAAATCACCCAACATTACAAGTTTATAAATAAAACCCACTTAAAACGTCAAGTTTATATATATAATTTTCCAGCTTTTCGAAGGTTTTTCGGCCTACTTTGAGGCTGTTTTTGACCAAGCTCCAAAACGATTTAGGCTTTGGTTTTCTTGGACATTAAACTACTATATACAAATAATTTTTAAAGTCAAGAACGGTCATTTTTCGAGATGTTTAGGTTGGGAAAAAAGCTTGTTGAAAACCCTATGTTGGCCATTTTTTAGCTGTCAAACTTCCGGTTTCCCAAATAATTTCTGGGGGTCTTAAACACCAAAATAAATTATGAAAACTTCCAGATCTATAATTAAGACATAGATCTAACTTTGGAAATAAGAATCAACTCATTTCGTCATGTGATGAATTAATTATGATTTTTCAAAGTCGATGTAAATTTTCTGCCGAAAATCCGCAGTTTATAAACTTGAAATAACTTATGATTCTTGTTGTTTATTCAAAGACTACTTGTATACAAGTTATAAAACACATATATATTACTTGTTTTCATAATATTAACACTTTTATGATGTGTTTATATATTCATAAACACATTTAAAGAAACAACTTAAAAACAAAAACTAGAAATTTATAAACTTGAGTTTTTATGAAACTTGTTGTTGTTGGTGATTATATATATTATGCAAGACTTATATAAACATATATGTATGATGAAATAAGTTATATTCACTTACTTTGAAGTGTTAGGAGTTTTATTTTGAGAAGAAGTTGAAACTCTTGCAAGATTTGGACCAAGAACACTTGAATTTCACCAAAAACACTTGAATGAAAATGTTTGTAATGTGTGTGTGTGTAGATCCGGTTTTGAGAGGAGAGAAAGAGATATTTTTGTGTGATTAAAATGAATGAAAAGCTTCTCTATTTATAGAAGAAACTTGGTCTTTCAAATGATGAAAAGCATGGGATGAAAAGGTAGAGTGCACTTTTAAACAAAATGATGTTTAAAGTGAGTATGATTTTTGTAATAAAATATTAAAGTCAACCACTAAAAAGCACCCCTATAGGGCCGGCCAATACATGTATTTCACATGTATTTTCATTTTTTTTTTGTATAAAAGTATTTAGAAATGTAATCTTATATTTCCCTTTTTATGTAACTTCATAAATACTTATGGATGCATTGTTTTAATGAATTGTTTTAGTCTTGCATAATTAATGTTAAGTAATTGTATTAGTGTTTGATTAGTGTCACTAATCATAATTTAATTATGTACTTAGTTGAATTAATCCTTCATATCGTAAATCGATCGGATTAATTGATTTCCCGATTCATCGCACCGATGAATTTGATTCTAATTGAGTTGAATTTCTTCATGAGCCTTGTTAATCACTTTGATTAATTTCTAATGACCACTGATTAGGTTATAATTGGCTAGTAAATACTGATTAGGTCATAGTCGCTAACCTGGTTTACTGCCGGATGTTACAGTCTCCCCCTGTTAAAGAAATTTCGTCCCGAAATTAGCTCGTGTTATCCAATGCTTGAGTATTCGAGAACAGATGAGGGTATTTTTCCCGAAACTGATCTTCACATTCCGATGTAAACTCAGGACCTCGCTTAGAGTTCCATCTAACCTTTATTATTGGGATCCGGCTGTGCTTTAGTTTCTTGACTTCTCGGTCCATTATTTCCACCGGCTCTTTGATGAAGCGAAGTTTATCAGTTAGTTGGATCTCTTCCAAGGGGGTAACAAGTGTCTGCTCTAACAAACACTTCTTCATATTCGATACATGGAAGGTATTGTGCATGCTGCTAAGCTCTGGTGGTAACTCTAAACGATAAGCTACGAGTCCAATTCCCTTTAATACTTTGCATTGCCAATGTATCGGGGGTTTAGTTTTTCCTTATTTTCCTAATCGTATCACACCCTTCCATGGCGAGACTTTCATTGGTACTCGTTCTCCTAATTAGAACTCAAGGGATTTTCTCCCTACATCTGCATAACTTTCCGACAATTGCGGGCAACTTTTAGTCAGTTTCGCATCTGTACTATTTTTTCGGTAGTTTCATGTATGATCTTAGGGCCAGTGATTTGGCTATTTCCTACTTCTTCCCAACAAATCGGCGATCGACACTTTCGCCCGTAGAAGGCCTCAAACGGAGCAGCTTTAATACTCGAGTGATAGCTATTTGTAGTACGATAATTCCACTAAGGCAAATGAGTATCCATTACACAGGCTCTTAATGTATGTTCTAGGGTTTGGATCGTTCTATTGTTCTGACCATTGGTCTTAGGGTGATATGTGATACTCATGTCCAACTTTGTATCCAAAGTTTGTTGTAATAATTGCCAAAAACCTAGATGTAGATCTGCTATCCGTATCCGAAATGATTATAATAGGCACTCCGTGTCCGGAGACGACTTCCTTGAGGTACGTTTGGACTAGCTTATTCATTCGATTGTTCTCCTTGATTGGTAGGAATGCGCGGATTTTGTTAGGCGGTCGACTATTACTCAAATGGTTTCTGATGTTTGTCTTAACTTTGGAGCATGTTAGGAATTTGTTGACATATGTGGCAATGTCAGCCTTCATGTTAGGCCACCCGTATAGCTCCTTGAGGTCATGATACATTTTATCGGATCCGGGGTGAACGTCATATCTTGATTTGTGTCTTTCATCCATGGCCAGCTTTCTTATTCCACCAAACAGAGCAATCAGATTCTATTCATGAAATATCGATTTTTATTAGCCCTTATCCCAAACTATTTATCCATTCCGTGTATGGCTTCATTTTTCATATTTTCCTCCTTAACAACTTCTACTTGTGCATCATGAACTAAGGAAAGAAGGTTTGGTTGAATGGTTATAACTAGGGTTTGTACTCTTAACGGCTTAGCTCGTTCCCTTCGGCTCTGAGCATCTGCAACCACATTAGCTTTCCCCGAGTTATAACGAATTTCACAGTTTCAATTACTTATTAGCTCCATCCAATGGCACTACTTCATATCCGCCTCTTTTTGGTTCAAGATGTGTTGGAGGCTCTTATGGTCTGTAGTACACTTCTTACCGTATAACTAATGTCTTCAAGTCTTAAAGATAAAGACTAATGCTCCAAGATCTAGATCATGCGTTATGTAAATCACCTAGTGAACCTTAAGTTTTCATAAAGTATAAGCTATGACCCTATCTTTCTATATCAACCCATTGTGTGAAGCGTCACAGTAATCTACAAATTTCTTGCTTCTCTTGGATAAAATAAGCGCGCTGCACAGATTGTGCTTTAATAACTGATATGATGTCTCCTGATCCTTGCCCCAATGATACTTAATATCTTTTCGGGTCAGTTTTGTTAGAGCTTCGGTGATCTTTGAGAAATTTTTGATAATTGCCTATAATAAGTGGTAAGTCTTAAGGACTGTCGTATCTCTATGGGGTTCTAAGAGTTGACCAATTCCTGATACCCTCGATCTTTGCGGGGTCGACTTGGATCCTTTTACTATTGATCACGTGACCGAGAAATCTTACCTATCTTAACCAAAAGTCAGACTTAGAAAGCTTGGCATATAGTTGTTCTTTCTTCAACAACTCTAGAATCAGTCTTAAATGTTTGCTTGTGCTCCTCCTTGTTTCGTGAGTAGATTAAGAAGTCATTCAACAATACAATCACGAATTTGTCTAGATAAGGTTTGCACACCCGATGAGGTCCATGAGTATCGTTGGGGCACTGGTTAATCCAAACGTCATTAATAGGAATTTATGATGACCGAAACGGAATCTGAAGGTTGTCTTTGGAATATCTTTCTTGGGAACTCTAACCTGATGATAACCAGACCTTGGGTCGATCTTCTAATAGAAGCTTAATTCTTGGAGTTTGGTCAAACAAGTCATTGATCCTTGTGAGCGAGTATCGGTTCCTTTAGTTTATTTAGCTCCTGGTAATTGATGCGCATTCTGAAGGTTCTATCCTTCTTCTTTATGAACACACTGGAGCTCCTCCAAAGCAAAAAACTCATTTTGATAAACCCTTTATCTAAGAGCTCCTACAGTTGGTTGGACGATTCTTACACTATTGATGGGGCTATCGGCATGGTACTCGAGCCACTGGTACCGCACCTGATACTAGGCCGATTTTTGAATTTGACTTGCCTCGATGCTGGGAGTTCAGGTAAGTGTTTTGGAAAAACTTTGGGGTAACCATAAATAATAAGGATATTTTCGAGCTGCTTTTCCTTTGGCTCCCTCTCTGTCAACACTTCGGGGTCCTATTGCTGGAGATGATGCTTACTTTGGTATTTCTTGCTTTGCCTTGGACAGTAAGGACCTTCTTATTGGCTAAAGGTATATGAACCGTCTTCTTGTTGCACACTATTTCCGCATGATTTTTCTATAGTCATTCCATGCCTATGCCCACGTTAAAACTTCCAAGTTTGACGGGCATCAAGTCTGTTTCAAAGAGTTGGCCTACTAATTCTAAGGAGCATCCTCGACTTATATTATTTATCTTAAGCGTCTTACTGTCATCAACCTCAATAGCATAAGTGGCACTTAATGGTGTAAGAATGGAATTTATCTGCTTAGTGAACTTAATGGATATAAAGCTCCTATCAGCACCAGTATCAAATAGTAGAAATGCATAAGTGGTATCTAATGGGGTAAGAGGATAAGTCTATGGGTTTGAAATTTCTTAGGCAGATAGTCATAGCTTTATCTCCTCATACACAGAGTTGTAGTTAAGACTTAATTCTTCATTAAAGTTTTTGATACCTAATCTTTGTACATGATATGGTCGGGATTTTTCCGATAAATTTTCAAGCCTTACATACCTAAACATACAGCCGATAGTAAAACCTAAAGAAATACTATAAAATGGTAGAAAGGTACTAAGTATGAGATGCCTCCGGGGTTTCCTCAAACTCCAGAGCGTTAAGTTGTTGGGTTAATTCTGCACTGCGGGCTTTAGGCGCTGTCACAATTCGTCGATTCCGTCTTGTTGAATCGCCTGGGTATTCTGGTTGGCCCAAGGTTTATTGGTGGTTTGTATTTCCTCCTGCTTAATCCTGGCAAAGATCTCACCAAGCTCTTGGTGGATTTTGTCAAAATTGGGGGTCGTGTCTGGCAGCCCTTGCCACCAACAGAGGCATCGTTTGTTACGTAGGTTTCTAGGTAAGTGTCGGCACTTGAGAGGAAGGTGGTGTTCCGACTTCAAACTGGCTTTGAATCCCTTCCTCGTTTCTCCGTTCTTGGAGAGTGTGAGGCATCCATCCCCACTGTCTTATGGTTGCTCGTCGCTACTGTGGCGGGCTTGGCTGATGGGGAGGTACCGGGATAGACTCCCGTTGTGCCAGTCACACCCTTTTTGCTAGGGGTGAACTTCTTCAATGGTCCATTGGGGTGGTCTCTGAATAAGGTGTAGTATGGAATATGTGGTGGTGATGGTGGAGCAATTTGTGCTGCACGGCCACAATTGCCCTCCTTGTGTTTTGACGGGTCCATTACATCGTCATTGATTGGGTCTGGGTGGATTCCCGATCCAAAGTACACCTCAGTGTCACCTTGGCTTCCTTGTTCCATGGGTGAGAATTCATCCTCTGAGTCAAAGAGGATAATAACTGTATTGTTCGACATGTTATTGTCATCAGGGTCCATATGTATGTTCACAGTTCTTGGAGAAAGTTTAGTTTTGTAACAGTTATAGTCTAGGGTAGTAATGCAACCTAGTTCACTATAACTATGGCTCTGATACCAATCTGTCACACTCAGTTACCCCGGTTGGCAACGAAGCGCGACGTCGCGGAAGCATAACCATAATTATAACGAACGACCACTATATGGACGTTTTTAAAATACATCGTTAAAACTTTAAAATATAGCAATGTTTTACATAGTCTGATATGAAGAAAAGAAGTTCACACAATACAGAGATTTAATTACATAATTAAAGTATTCAAAACAATGCAGCTAAATCTCCGGTAGTTTTGAAAATGCATGCGACTCCATGGATGCGGAAGCTTGAAAGTAAATACGTCTGAAGGCACACTTGCCTTAATTTCCTGAAAATACACGCTAAAATACGTCAACAAAAATTATTGGTGAGCTCATAGGTTTACACGTAAATCTGACTTGTATGGACAACAACAGTTAAGTTAGAATTTATAAAATCATAAATTCCATGTTATATATTACATATAAACCACATGCAACCGAACCTTAATTAAAATTAGTTTGCCCTGTGCAGTATTCCCATACGTAATACCGTGTGTTAAATATATATGCACTCGCTATTAGCCGACCCGAACTAACCCGAATGGGGGACAGGACTCCCGATAGATCTATCCCCAATATATTCACGTTTACAAATAAATGCAATTAACGGTTCATGATATAAGGGCGGATGGAACCACATGTGTAATACATAATAGAAATGAAGTCGTTTTCATGTCCATATAAAAACGAAGCATGTATTTCAACCCCAAAACATAACATTGTGAAAATAGGTGCTATGAGGACTCACCGCATGTTGATGGCAAAATGATCGTAAAAACGACAATTTTCGTTGTTGATGAGTGATGACACCGGATGCGTTTAACCGAGTCCTAAATGATATAAGGGATTTAATAACTCCCATATATGATAATATGTATCTATAAATGTTGTTATGTTTTAAATCACCCAACATTACAAGTTTATAAATAAAACCCACTTAAAACGTCAAGTTTATATATATAATTTTCCAGCTTTTCGAAGGTTTTTCGGCCTACTTTGAGGCTGTTTTTGACCAAGCTCCAAAACGATTTAGGCTTTGGTTTTCTTGGACATTAAACTACTATATACAAATAATTTTTAAAATCAAGAACGGTCATTTTTCGAGATGTTTAGGTTGGGAAAAAAGCTTGTTGAAAACCCTATGTTGGCCATTTTTGAGCTGTCAAACTTCGGTTTCCCAAATAATTTCTGGGGGTCTTAAACACCAAAATAAATTATGAAAACTTCCAGATTTATAGTTAAGACATAGATCTAACTTTTGAAATAAGAATCAACTTATTTCGTTAAGTTATGAATTTATTATGATTTTTCAAAGTCGATGTAAATTTTCTGCCGAAAATCCGCAGTTTATAAACTTGAAATAACTTACGATTCTTGTTGTTTATTCAAAGACTACTTGTATACAAGTTATAAAACATATATATATATATATATATATATATATATATATATATATATATATATATATATATATTTTTCATAATATTAACACTTTTATTATGTGTTTATATATTCATAAACACATTTAAAGAAATAACTTAAAAACAAAAATTAGAAATTTATAAACTTGAGTTTTTATGAAACTTGTTGTTGTTGGTGATTATATATATTATGCAAGACTTATATAAACATAAATGTATGATGAAATAAGTTATATTCACTTACTTTGAAGTGTTAGGAGTTTTATTTTGAGAAGAAGTTGAAACTCTTGCAAGATTTGGACCAAGAACACTTGAATTTCACCAAGAACACTTGAATGAAAATGTTTGTAATGTGTGTGTGTGTGGATCCGGTTTTGAGAGGAGAGAAAGTGATATTTTGGTGTGATTAAAATTAATGAAAAGCTTCTCTATTTATAGAAGAAATTTGGTCTTTCAAGTGATGAAAAGCATGGGATGAAAAGGTAGAGTGCACTTTTAAACAAAATGATGATGTTTAAAGTGAGTATGATTTTTGTAATAAAATATTAAAGTCAACCAATAAAAAGCATCCCTATAGGGCCGGCCAATACATGTATTTCACATGTATTTTCTTTTTTTTTTTTTTGAATAAAAGTATTTAGAAATGTATTATTGTATTTCCCTTTTTATGTAACTTCATAAATACTTATGGATGCATTGTTTTAATGAATTGTTTTAGTCTTGCATAATTAATGTTAAGTAATTGTATTAGTGTTTGATTAGTGTCACTAATCATAATTTAATTATGTACTTAGTTGAATTAATCCTTCATATCGTAAATCAATCGGATTAATTGATTTCCCGATTCATCGCACCAATGAATTTAATTCTAATTGAGTTGAATTTCTTCATGAGCCTTGTTAATCACTTTGATTAATTTCTAATGACCACTGATTAGGTTATAATTAGCTAGTAAATACTGATCAGGTCATAGTCGCTAACCTGGTTTACTGCCGGATGTTACACTGGAAGAGAAGGTGAGCTAGCAGATTTTCCCACTACTCAGCGAGCATCAATTCAGGGGGAGCCCAGTCAATCAGGAACGGGAGAAAGAGTTGAAGGTGAAACTTCAAAGTCTGTAGAGAGCCAAATGATTGAAGCTCTGATGGATATCGAAGAAGAAGAAGTAATATTCGATTTTGAGGATGAAGTAGAAGATCTTGAAGAAGGTGAGTTCGTCCCAGAAGACATTGCTGAGTGGAAATCTGATGACGATATATTGGTTAATGAGGAAGATGAGGCAGATGAGATCATCATTCAACAACATCATATCACTGATACATACACTACGGCTGAGCAGAACATGATAGACTTCGAAGTATTTAAGGATGCTTTAAATGTTGAATCAGAAAGTGAAGAGCCTGATAGAGAACTCACAAATGAAGGGAAAAGAAAGCTTTGGTTTAAGAAGGAAGAAAAAAGGCCTGAATTAGCTGTGAAGGAAAAGATGAAAGTGTCGAGTGCTGGAAAGCTGTCAGGGAGCATTCTTAGCTGGTTCTTTGATCGAGAACTGCAGCTTTTTATGATTAAGAGAAAGGATGGCCTACAATATCTGAGGAGAAGATTGAAGGACTTCAATTCACTTCCTAAAGTTGAGATAAAGGCCTTAGCATGGAAAGAGCTCGTCAACATCGGAGACGATCCCTACGCCGAAGTAATTGCAAAGATTATTAGAAGGGAAGGGAGGTCTAGAAAGTTTGAAAAGCTAAAACCACGTGTAGGAAAGAGGATAATGGAACATACGAGAATAGATCCTCTAAATGGCAGACCCTGGATGAAGATGTATTACAAGCCAGTTAGATGTTTGAAGAAAGTTCCTCTAAAGTCAATGCCTCAAGACGTTTTGGGCAATCTGAACTGGTGGTATGTGGAAAGTGAGACAGTCGAAGCAGTTATGGAAGACCTTGAAGAAAAAGTGATTCTGAGAGTGTACGATCCATTGCACCTGGTCAACTTATCCAAAGATGATCTGCTTAAGCTTCATGTCCAAAAAATCTCTTATGATGCACATATGAAGTCTGAAGGCAAAAAATATCAGAATGTGCTAAAGGTTTGCGTTGAACAGGGAATTTAAGGTGGTAGCATTTTGAATAATTCTAGTACTTAGACAAAATGTAAATAGTTAGAAGCTATCGTCAAGGGGGAGTCTGTTAGTGCATCCTGTGTGACGATAGCAGTCTAAGTATAGACAGTATTTTGTATAAGTCAATTTACTTGCTATTGCATACTAACAAGTGTTTGATATATGTTTGATTATATGTGTTTGATATTGATTGTTTGTATGTTTGAACTTAGGCAATGTATTACAATAAGTTCAAACATAAGTTCAAACATAAGTTCAAACATAAGTTCTAACATAAGTTTGAAGCTTAAGATTCGAATTTGTTGGAGGACAAGTTCGAAAGGCCTTGGGCCAGTTCGAACTTGTCCTAGGCAAATTCGAACTGGGCATTATAATTAAGGGTTAATTCGATTAATTAAGTGATTTAGTAGACGTTTTTTAGAGCGATTAGCAAAGGGCGATCTCGAACTTGCTAGTTTTCAGAGAGTTTTTTTTCTTGGAGAGAATCACGTGTAGGGGCATTCCGTTGTTCGTCTATAACTGTGTGTGTCTCCGTGTTTCAGTGTGTGTGGTCTATACGTCAAGCCGCTAACGAGGATTCTGCACTTGTTGGAAGGTGTCGCGTCAAGATAAGATCCGTAGAGAGCGACCTTACAATTGGGTTGAACTATATACTCATATGAGTCCTTTCATGACTCATTCGAGTTGGACTGAACATACACACAAGTCTTTTCATGTTTCATTCGAGTTTAAGCCTTCTTTCATTCGAGTCTAGTTGTACTTTATTCGAGTTAACTCATGGTTAATTCGAGTTGGTCTTATTCTTCATTCGAGATTCTTCAAGGCTTAATCGAGAATGTTACACTTCATTCGAGTTGAATATAAGCTGAACCAAGTATCATCACATGTTATTCGAGTTTCTGCATAGATACATTCAACAATCTTTCAATTTCATTCGAGTTTGTTCACAGACCTATTCGAGTTTGTTCAAGTGTCAGTCGAGATGTACGAAGAGTCATTCGAGTTTTTTGTTCAAATTTTTTTTCTAAGTGTTGGGATTTTAATTTTCAGAAAAATATAACATTTTTTCAAGAAATTGTGTATATTTGTGACTTTCTAACATTGGTCTCTGAAAGATTGACTTTGGAATCCTGTCAACAATATTTTCGTATTATCGTCTGGTTACCCGATGCTTTAAACATAAAAGTGTTCTGTTTTTCTAATGTGACAGATTTCATTTGTTTACCTGCTGTCTCTAACATGTTTATTATATTTCACAGGTTACAAATGGCGTCTCCAAGTCATTCCCATCATTCAAATTCTTCCGACTCCCATTCATCATCAAACCATACCCTTGTTTCCAAACCCGTCCGTTCTGCTTCTGTTACAAGGCCTTCACCTTCTACCATAATACCTGAAAATCAACTCGTTAAACCTAAATATTGCCTTCCATTCAAAGACAATAACCACCGCCTTGATACAAAAGTCATTAAAGTCAGTCACCCAATCATTGTTGATATTCTCAAAGGACATCCTTTGGGATATCTTCTCCAATATAAACCTTCCATTCCACAAGTGTACCTTCAACAATTTTGGCACACAGTAAAGTTTGTTCCAGCAGATGGTAACCATCACTTCAAGGTTACCATTGATCAGTTCAAATCAAAGATCACTTTGGCCAGACTTCGACACAATTTGTTCCTACCCAGAAGGATTGATACAGTTAACTTTCCAGAGTTAGCTGATTTTGATGATTTCATGTCAGATGGAGAATTGGTTCATGACCTAATTTGCCTGGGATATTCAAAGCCCTTACCTAAAAGTTCAAAATTCCATCGAAATGGACTAAACGGAGAATGGTACACGCTGTTTGGGATAATCAATAGATGTATGACATCAAAGCATACTAGCATCGATAGATGCAGTATCCATTGTCTCAGAATCTTTCACGGCATCGCATTCAACAAGTATTACGATTATGCTCAGTGCATTTGGGAAGACTTGAAGGAAATAGTACTTGCCAAGACTATGAACAGATCAAGGAAGTTTGTACTGCTACAAGGGTTCATTCAGATTTTAATCCGAGGCATTCTCCGGGCAAAAGAGAATATACCAAAAAGATCAAACTCTCAAAGATGCCCAGATTACGTTATGATGAGCCTACATGAAGTTCCGGATTCTCCAAATGCCAACATCATGCCCATACCGGAAGCACTATTAAGGTACGCAGGTCAGTCCATTGAGAATGTGAGGCTGTACCGCATATACCATGCCCCTATAGAGACCCAAGAACCGGCTTCTCTAAACCAAGGAGTTATAGGAAGAGAGGAACTTCAGCAAGGGGATGAAGTTCAGGGAAGCCTTCTAGTATCTGAGGGAGAAGTGGGTGCAGTAAGGGGAGGTGAGAGAGAAGAAAGTAGTTCTGATTCTTAACGTACTTTATCAAACATAAATGAGGGAGCGGAGGAAGGTGATGATGATGATGATGATGGACCTGATCATGAACCTAGAAAGCCGGGATATTACCACAACTACTGTTAGCTCCCAACAGGGACTTAGCATTGAAGAAGTCAGTATCCCACTGACGATTGCACACCCCACTATCCACTCAGTCTCCTCTCAACAGGAGACTGTTTCACTTGAGCATCGGGATCAAACACAACAGCTATCCGATAATCCTTTGGATTTGATGGATATTGAATTCAGTACACATCTGCCCGAGTGTACAACTTCATTTCAAGCACCGTGTCTAGAACCGATACACGATAGGACACTCGAGTCTACTTCATCTGTTGAAGTCAATGCAGTTGAAATTAGTGTTCCTGCCGGAACATCCTCAGTTATGGAAGCATTCGTTGCTCCGTCACTTGAAGAGGGTGGAAGTCCAGTCAGAGCTACCACTATGCCAACTCTGAGCACTGGCCACACAGATGTTCTTTTCACAAGTTCCACTATTGTGTCAACTGGATGTCTGAGTGACCCATTCGTTACTCTTTCCCCGTTCGTCACTGAAACATCTCTGAGTCAAGCATTAAATGCCGCTGTTGCAGGGGTAAACAATCATGTTTCTGCTCAGCTATCTAAAATTATGGCTCAAATTAATAACATTCACAAGTTTTTGAAAGGAAAGTTCGTAGCCGAGGAGTCAGTGAAGCAACCTGATCCGAATCAAGCCATTAAAGAACTAAGGGACTTAGTGTTTGAGCAGTTTGATGAAATGCGAGAGAGAATGATAGGCTTGGAGAGTACCGTGATTATTGCGTTAGGAAATTTATCAGAAAGGGTGGCAGCTGTTGAACAGGCGTGTAAGGCTCAAGCTTCTGCGCCGAAACGTAAGCATGTGGAGCATGATGAAGACTCCGATGATGCTCCTCATGAGGGGGAGAAGAGGAGGAAGCTTGACGAGCCTACACCGGGAATTTTGATGATAACCTATCCAGAGAAGGAGGCTGAGGTTAGAGAGAAAGAAGAAGGAAGCTCAAAGGAACCTGCTGATGTTCAAAGTGAGCTGGGATTGATTCTTCATGAAGATGTTCCAGTTCCTTTAAACATTCAGTCAGAAATTTACAATTTTGAGGAGTATAATGATTCAGAAAATGATGTTCAAGAAGTTCTGAGTCAAAGGTTGATGCTTCAAGGAATAGAAAGTGAAGGTGAGAAAGAGGTTTATGTTGAGTTATCGGATGATGATGATTTGATTACATTAACTGATATAGCTTTTCAAGCTAAAAGAATTGAGGAAGAAGAAGAATTAGTACAAGATATTTTGAAAGAATCCATACCAACACCAACGGTTGAAAAGCTTGAGGTTGAGGTTCAAGTTAAAGAAGAGATTGAAGAGTTTCCGATTGAGAATGTGATTCCTCAAGAGAGTGTGGTGTTGAACGAAGTTGAAGTGATGGAAAGATTTTTTAATGAATATATTCTAGCTGATGAGTCACAAAAACAACACCGACTCAGGTTTGAAGCTCAACAAGTTGTGCAAAGGGAAATTAGAGATATGCTTACTTTGCTCAATAAGGATGAAATTAGCAAGAAGAGAGTTAAAGCATTTGAATTATCTGCAAGAAAGTCAGCTGAGTTCATCAAGAAGAGGAATAAATTGCCCTATCTCGAAGATTATCTGGAGAAAAGAATCTTTTGTAAGAAACAAGCTCCGTGTACGTTTCTAAAACTGTTTAGGGTTTTGGAGCCTAATATGCCGAATCTTGTCAACTATGCTAGTTTCTTGAGGAATAAGACACAACCAGTGGATAAAGTGAAGAGTGAATTTAGGATAGTTGATTTAACCAAAATTGAGAAAGATCGGTTCGTTCAGATCTTCTATCCTACGTTTACTGTCACAAGAGCGGATGGAAATATCTATACATTCACCGAAGCAGACATGTTCAATATGCACTTGATATAGAAGACTTATTTGATGAACTGTGTCGCAATAAGAGAAATGAACACTGTAGATTTGCACTGAAGATAATTTTTCATTTCATGCATACCAAACTGGTATTGATGTCTGTGCAAGATCTACAGATTGGTGTCGAAAGAGGAATGAGGAAAATAAACATTACAGCTCCGAACCGAGAAATCAAGTTTGGAGGAGATCTAAAAGAGTATCAAGTCATTATGGTCAAGCATCCTGCGGTCATGTACAAAGACAAAAATAAAAAGTTAAGAGCTATGAGGAGCGTTGAACTTAACAAATTTTGTGATGGTACGTTACAGAAAGTTTTGAATGGGTTGAAGGGAAAGCTGGCATCTGACAGGATAAGAAAAACTAAGAAATGAGCTTTGTCTGTTAATGATAGAAGATTGATGGTGGAGTTTATATCCAAAATCGAATGGAGACTTTCAGACAGGAAAGTATCAGAAGATTTGAGTTGAAGCTAGGGCTATCTAGTTGAAGACTTTGCTTATTCCATCAAAGGGGGAGATTGTTGGAATATGTTTTGTTGATGAAATACAAAGTCTAGGGTATCTTTTGTAATTAGTTCATAGTTGTAAAAAGTATATAAATAGTAGGTTGACTTTGTAATAGGTGATGAGATCTGACATTCTGCAAAATACATTCGCACGGAATTCCAGAATTCTAGGGCTACAGTTCTATTCTCCATTGTAATCATTTTGTCATCAATATCATCATTCGGTTAGTAATACTGTTTCTGTTCTTGATTAATTGTTGTAGTTGTTGATTGTTTGATAGGATTCTTAATTCACAATGGAGAACACGATATTGCTTTCGTTAGATACATAGGATTTTCTCAACCAATTCCATCTTTAGAATTATAAAAATATGTGTCTTTTGGTTGATTTTATTGGATCGTCTGATTAGTTTGACCTCTCTTTAAAAACTCATCTTCTAAGGCTTTCATTTTCTCATAAAGCTTAGTTCGTTCAGCAAAGATAGAATTATATTTTACAGAATAATTTGCAGATTCTAATTCAGCTGATTTAAGTTTTTCATTTAAGTCAGTAATATTGTTACTCAGCTTTTTGTTCTCAAGTTTAAGATCATTGTATTTTTCTTCCAGATCAGAAACACATTTTAACGCGAATGCCTTATCTTTGGAAAACTATAATGCTAATGCATGTTCAAGTCTTAATTTGTTTTCCAAAGAATGGGTATTCTTCTTCTTGGGTTTCAATAATTTTTCAAATCTATTAAGCATGTAAGCCATTTGAGCTAGCTTGTTTTCAAGCTCACAGGAGTTATCTATATCAAA
Organism: Centrapalus pauciflorus; assembly: GCA_020465985.1. Taxonomy (NCBI): domain Eukaryota; kingdom Viridiplantae; phylum Streptophyta; class Magnoliopsida; order Asterales; family Asteraceae; genus Centrapalus; species Centrapalus pauciflorus. The sequence continues at coordinate 118,180 of JAANYP010003935.1, read as the reverse complement.
GTCAAGATTAGAATATACCTCGGGTGTCTCTGATTGTTCTGAAGTATCTGATTTTAAACCATCATCCTCCTGATCATTACTGCACTCTGCTCCTCCTGTATCCATCAGCGCTACATCTTCTCTTAATTCAGACTCTGAATCAATATCTTCTTTCTTTTCCTCTTCATCATCTGTCAACCCGACCCATACTTCGTCCTCGGCAATCATTGCAGATTCACTTTCTTCAGATTCATTAAAGATTTCTGACTTTAAGCATATATGAGCATCCTCGTCCAGAATATCATCATCTTTAGAGAGCTGGAGCCAGTGGTCATCTTCCACCATCAGGGCCTTTCCAGCTTCCTTCTGTTTGGCCAACAAAGTCTTCCGAGTGTTGTATTCAAAATTTTTTACTACAGGCTGTCGGCATTCTCTAGAAAAATGGTCTGGCTTTCCACAATTGTAACATTTCTGCTAATCTTCCTTCTTAGCAGACTTCTCTGACTTTATAAACTTCTCATACTTTTTCCCGCTGCTTTTTCCAGTCTTTTCATATTTCTCTCTCTTCTCATACTTTCTGGACCCAGTTTTGGATTGCATCTTGTTGTTCGTGGGCTTGCGATAAAATTTCTTTTGAAATTCTTTAGTCAGAAGAGCCATCTGCTTCTTCATCTCTTCCATTTTTGGGTCTGCTGACGAATTAGTTGATTCAGATTCTGAAGAACAGCTAACTACCACAAGCTTCTCCTTTTTCAAATTGTATTTATATTTCTTGTCGACTAGGAGAGCCAATGGATCAACTGTCGCTTTTTCAGCTGCTTATTTCCTAATACCTTCCTCAAAAAAACTTCCTGATAGTTGTGTAAATTTTCAAAGACCATATGGATGTCCATCTCATCTATTTCCTTGGTCTGTTGATTTATCATAGTATACTAATCCCGCTCAGGATTGAGTATATTCATAAACTTGACGTTTAACCAAGTTAGAATTTGTAACCACATTTCTCTTCATCTCACTGACTTGATTGACAAACCTTAAGTATGTAGTCTCCAACAATTCCCCTTCTCCCGCTTTGAAATTTTCAAATGTCATTAAACTGTTCCTTGCTATGTTTGAAGCAGACTTATCAGACCCTCTCATCAGCTTACATACCTCATCCCAGATGGATTTGGCAGTTGTGTTGTTTGTGAGGCTGATGTATATATCATTGGGGATTGAGAGAAGGATGAATTTTCTAGCAGTCTTGTCACCTAATTTCCTTCGTTTCTGAGCTTCTGACAGATTGGTAGTTGTAACCTCTTCTGCTCTCTCAGGGACTGGGGGATTCCCATTTGGTATTGCTGGAATTGTGACAAAAAATCTTGTTGGACCATCAGTCAGTGAGGTCAGCATCTCATCAGATAGATCATGAAAACTGATAAACTCGAGAAACCTTTCCCTCCATTGAACATATTCCCCTCTGTATAAAATTAGAGGTTTGGTCTCTGAACCCATGGCAAGAGTGTCCTCTGACATGTTTAATTGCTGATACTGAACTTCCAAGATCTTTTTATGGAATTCTGAGTGATTTCTGATTAAAGTGGGTTTTAGAATCTAAAAACCGAGAGTCCAGCAGTCGACGATGAACAGTACCAGAAAAATCTCAGATCCTATGATTTTCAGTTTAAATCAACTTCAATGTCTCATATACCAATTGTTGTAATGATCCCAGATGAATAATATGTAATCACAATGATTAATTTACAGCTTGAATGTATGAATCAGTGAAGCACAAAGAGAATATATTATCACTCAATCAATGACCTTACTCATGTACACTCTCACAGTAGCAATTTGCAATAATAATAATATTCAATTCTGCCAAAAGTTACACAAAACTCTAGGTATAATATTCTAGTTATACCTAGGACTCACTTTGAGGGGTTTACATAAAATACCCTTCAACTTTCTACAAAAGAGAAAATGAAAAGGAAATAGAAATAAATACAATATATTACAAAATAAGTCCACATGATTGAAATTATAATATAACATAAAGGAAGTCTAGAGCTTAAATGGAAAGCTGGCAGCTATGAGTCGTTTTCTGTCAAAAGTAGCTGAAAGATCCTTGCCATTCTTCAAAACCTTGAAAGGATGTATTGAAAACAACAACTTCCGTTGGACTGAGAAAGCGGAAAAGGTATTTCAAGAGATGAAGGAAGTAATCCAGAAATTGCTGACAATGACAGCCCTAGTGCCAAGAGAGGAGTTGATCATGTCCTTATCAGCAGCTTGGGAGGCGGTGGCTGTTGTATTAATGGAAAAAAGAAGAAAAAAGCAAGTATCAGTGTACTATGTCAGCAGAACCTTACAAGGCCTGGAAGTCAACTATGCTCCCCGAGAAAAAGTAACATTATCCCTGGTCCATGTGGCACAACGACTCAAGAGGAATTTCCAAGATCATCATCACATTATATCTGAGGTTAGCGTACTTGGGTAGACTGGCCAAGTGGGCGATTGAGCTAGGCTAAAACGATATCACCTTCCGACCCCGGGTTTCTTTCAAAGGGCAGGTGATGGCTGACTTCATGGTGAAACTCCATAAAGGAGCCGTAGGACCTCAAAACGAATCTTTGGGAGCAGAAGTATGGACATTGTATACCGATGGTTCTTCGAGAACAGATGTTTCTGGGGCAAGTTTGATTTTGACAGATCCATAAGGGCAAGAGTATATGTACGCACTCGATTTCGAATTTTCCACTTCGAATAATGAATCAGAGTACGAAGCCCTCATGGACGGACTTTGCATAGCGTTGGAGATGAATATTTCGTGAGAGGAAGTGATGGAGGATCATCAAACCATTCCAAAGATGTCATGGAAATACGTGAAGGCCCAATGACAAGAGGACGAGCAAAGAAGATCAAAGAAGTTTTTACGAGCTTAGTTGTTGATATCCAAGAGTCTGCATGCAAAGACGATGCTCAACCGCAAGTGATGAAGCATGTTACTAGACTTGAAACATTGGATCCTAATATGGAAGCATAAAAGCCCAAAAGTTGCATTTTCTTGGGTCTTTGAGATATTATGGGCTAGTACTAAGCCCAAGTGGTAGAATGGATGTATTTTGAAGTCCATTAGAAGTTTATTTGAGTCCAATAAAGGCCTAGAAATGCCTAATCCGTTGGTAGAATGGATGATACGAAACGTTGACCCGCAAGTTAAATGTAACTTGGAACCTTCGTATAGGATAGGATAGGCGTCAAAGTACCCGATAATTGGGACTCCAACACGCCTAGAGCAAGTCCTTGACCCGTTAGTTATAAGAACTAAGAACCAAAGGAATACGAGAACGCCACAAGAATGTGCTCACAATCTTGATAAGTTCTTGAACTATGAACTCTCCAACAAAGAACAAAGCTCACAAAGATGAGTAAAACTCTAAAGAAAGATATATATTTCTCAAGTGAATTGATTTGAAAGTACATAGGAAGCCATCTATTTATAGGCTTCAAAAACCAACTCAAAAGACACTAATTAAATTCAATGGATTAAAGAAGGGACTTTAATCCATGACTCTTGACATTTTGTCTTCAATTGGTAGATAATTCTAGAACTCTTAAACAAAAAAAACGGATTAGGCATTTCTAGGCCTTTATTGGACTCAAATAAACTTCTAATGGACTTCAAAATACATCCATTCTACCACTTGGGCTTAGTACTAGCCCATAATATCTCAAAGACCCAAGAAAATGCAACTTTTGGGCTTTTATGCTTCCATATTAGGATCCAATGTTTCAAGTCTAGTAACATGCTTCATCACTTGCGGTTGAGCATCGTCTTTGCATGCAGACTCTTGGATATCAACAACTAAGCTCGTAAAAACTTCTTTGATCTTCTTTGCTCGTCCTCTTGTCATTGGGCCTTCACGTATTTCCATGACATCTTTGGAATGGTTTGATGATCCTCCATCAGGAAGTATTTGTAGACTCTCAATTAGTAGCAAACCAAATACAAAAAACATTTAAAGCTTGGGATCAGGCAATGAAAGCGTACTCAAAGGTGGTACAGAGGTTGATGACCCGTTTTACCCAAGTTAGTATCACGCAGATCCTTCGAGGAAAAAAAAATCAAAAAGCTGATGTCTTGAGTAAGCTGGCCACACTGGCTTTTGATCACTTGACTAAAAACGTTCTGGTGGAGATCATACGTGATAAGACCTTGGTGACTGACATTCAAAGCAAGGAAGAGGCATGGATGAAGGATATTCGTGAATACCTTGTGGATGGAATCTTGCTTGAGGATCCGGCAGAAGCTCAGAAGATACGGCATGGCTCCCCAAATTACACTCTAATGAAAGGAATCCTCTTTAGGAGTTTATCACCTGGTTCCGATGTGTAGGTCCAAAGGAAGCTATTATCATCATTCAAGAGATTCACTGGGGGTCATGTGGTATTCATGCAGGAGCTAGGGCTACGGTTAGGGTATTATTGGCCAACTATGCTTCAAGATGCCACATGGGAAATACAAAAGTGCGAGGCTTGCCAGATTAACGCCCTAGTATTTAGAGAATGCCTCAAAAGGATATGATTCCAATCTCCACCTCATGGCCATTCTCTAAATGGGGTCTTGATATTGTCGGATATTTTCCGGAAGCTCCAGAACGGGTGAAGATTTCAGTAGTGGCTGTCAACTACTTCACAAAATGGTTGGAGGCGAAGGCCCTAACAATGCGTGAATATCAGGGAAACATGCGTGAAAATTTGTTTGGGACTAGAGTGTATATAGATCTGGTATACAGCAATCCATTGTCTACGATAACGGGAAGCAATTCACAAATGACCCCTTCAGTAATGGTGCAAAGAATTAAAAAATTCAACATCATTTTACTTCTGTGGCCCATCCTCAGGAAAATGGGAAAGTGGAGGTAGCAAATCGAGAAATTGTCAAGGGGTTAAAGAAAACACTTGGAAGGTACAAAGGTGGATGGGTTGATGAACTACCGAACATCTTATGGGGAAACAGGACTACCCCGAAGCTTAGCATTGGAGAGACCCCATTCAGCCTAGTCTATGCAGCTGAAGCAGTTGTTCCCCCTAAAATTGGTGTCCCAAGTTACAAAGTATTAACCTTTGAAGAGGCGGAGAACGACGAACAAAGGAAGATGGATCTGGACCTCGTAGAAGAACGAAGAAATGTGGCACTGATCCGACAAGACAGAGCTAAAGCCCGGATGAAGCGTTAGTATGACAAACTTGTCATGAATGTTCAACTCATCCCAAGAGACTTGGTCCTACAGAAAACAAGGCAAGAAGAGCAGAAGACACTGGAAAGATGGATCCACACTAGAATACATAGTTGATGAGGCTTAAGCCACAAGGGCTTACAAACTGGAGATGACTTAGGGTAAACCCATTCCCAGAAAATTGGCATGTTTCCAACTTGAGAAAATTTTATGTATGAATTTCTTTTATCTAAAATTTTCCGTTTTACCCAAAGTGACTTTGAAATTAATAAAGCGTCACAATTTTCAAGTCTATCATACTATGTAACTGCAAATTTATATGACCAGTCCAGACCAAAAAAAGGACAAACCATTCTTACCTGAGGCGGTAGAAACCTTTTACATTATCTGGCCAGTCCAGATCATAAAAAGGACAGATCACTCTCACCTGGGTGGTTGCAAACCTTTCTGGCCACTCCAAATCTTTAAAGGACTGACCTTTATCACCTGAGGTGGTCACAAGCCTTCGACGTTGTCTAGCCGGTCCAAATCGTAAAAGGAATATGTCAATCCTCTTTGGCTTGATAATAAGAATAATTTTAATCTTTTTTGAGAAACACTCAGAAGAACATATGACAAATCCATACAAGTATATGTAAGAAAAGTACAAAGACCAGTGTTCAAATTTACAAAACCAATCAGTCAAGATGTCAACGGAAAGTAACAAATGTATTTCAGCTTGGGGGGACGATAGGGTCAAATATCCCAGAAGGGGGCAGGAACATTCGTAGGATCTTCCATGACTTTTCTTGGTTGAGCCTCCATGTCAGGAATTACTTGCAAAATCTCCTCAACATTCCTCTCCGTGTGGTTCCTGATGTCTTCCAGATAGGGATATGATAAGTTTCCAAACGCCAGTACAACATCGGTGAATTCCTGACGATTAGAAGGTGCGTAATCAGGCTGCTGGACATCCTCGAATCCATCCCGCATGAGGGGCACCATCTTCATCTATTGAGCATGCCGACCGACCTGATTGGCACACTTATAAATCATAGCAATTGGCTTGGTATATTGTTTACTTTGGGTCATAGTGTAGAAAGCATGGGGAATGACCTCTGATATTAACCGACCTCGCTCTGCTTCGGCCTCTGCCAGCTCCTTATCCTGTGCCTCTACATTATACCTCAACAACAAGGCCTCCTCTTTCCAGGTCTTTCATTCATCTTGAACCTTACCAAGGGTTATGTGGTCTTGCCCCAACTTATTTATTAGTTTCTCTAATTCCTTTTGCATATTTTCTCTCTCCTCGATGAGGGTTCTCTTCAAGCTGGCGATTTTCTCTTCGGCCTGTGCCCCCAATTTACCTTCTGACTCGAAAGTCTACCTCTGCCTCTTGTTATCTTCCTTTAGCCCTTTAACACGAGTGGCTTCTTGTTTATTACCCTGTGCAGAAATCTCGCCTTGTCCAGATGCGATTCGAGCTCCACTTTAATCATCAGAAGCTCAGCATAAGCATTGCGTGCATGACTCACTAGACTTTTGTTCTCTACTCCCCTAAATTCTTATAAAAGTTGGGGACCTGGATCCATGAAAGAAGAATAAGTGCCAGCATAGGGCACTCAAGACTCCAAAGCCTTTTATTTGTCTTGTCTCAAGGGAGTGGGATCAATCTCAATGCTATCTTCCCTTTGCCTTACCTAGTTTGTAGCCCGTCTGCCTAATCCTTGTCCAAATCAAGATTTACTACAACAAAGATGAAGGTATTTGAGAGAATGACATGAATGGGGAGGTGGCTTAAGAAATCATAAATAAAATATACCTCTGCTTGAACTTTCTGAAATAAGCATGTTTTTTGGTAGCCATTTTAATTCTTTTTCCAGGTGGGTTGTTGTTTCCCGAATTAACCTTAAGGCAAGACTACAGCTGAAGCAGAATCAAAGGTAGGAATCTCTTGTGCACTAGGAGGAACATCAAGGGGTTCATTGGAGGGAACTCCACTATACATATGACCTGGTGAAAAAGGAGGTAGACCTGCTACTATGGTAGCAGATCCAGATACACCAGCGTCTGCACTGAGAGGAGTAGCATCAATAAATTCATTTGTATGTGGTACAAGAGCATGGGTAGCTTGGGCCTCGGCTACAGAAAGTGAAGTAAGTTCTATACTCCCAAAGTCCTCCTAAGAAAACCAGTCCAAAAACTCCCATCACTACAGGGTCAACTAAATGATGCTTAGCAAAAAATGAGTAAGTGGGTAGCAAAGTCACAGCTGACAAGAACAACGTAACTCATACCCAATAATCTCATCACTCCATTTGGGAGGGTTCTCCCTCATGTTGGAGACCTTGCGAGAACGTCTCTAGCCTCCACATTTAAATTCGTATCAAGTGGCATTACATTCCTCGATACACGAATGCCACGAGTCGAGGTAGTGAGGGAACCAACTCGAAGGGGAATGATAGAGGCATCAACCCAAATCCATAGAGGCACTTCGGTAATGATCTTGGCAATGTTCTTTCGCCTCTCAATAATGAACCAATCACCACTGATCCCCAATTTGAAAAAAATACCAAAAGAGAGTAAAAGAAGGTATCACCCCCAATACTCTACACATAGCCTCAAAAAAGGTAATCCGAAGGGTTCCACGGGGGGACATTTCGCTGAAATGGATGTCAAAATGATGAAGAACATCAACGTAGAAGGTAAATTGGGGAAGCCAAAAGGTCTCCATGGAGAAAGATTTGGTATAAAGAGTGATTTTACAGGCATGAATTCGGTTGGAAATTGCCCTCTCTGCTGGAAACTCAAGTCTTAAGTCGGGGGAGGGTATGTTATACGTTCTTCTGAATTTTTATGTAGGAAAATCAAGAAATTGTTAGGAAAACATCGAGTACCTTAATAGAACTAGACATGTTGAAGATTGAGAGAAAGAAACTGACCTGAACTTGAAATAAATGTTGGAAATCCTTATTAAGTATTAAAACCTTACATTAATTATGTTATATATAGGTTTGTATTTATTATGTAAAACATCTCGGTTATATATAAAACCAGATATTAAACAGTAGTTAATGACAGTTATGACATTAGAACCAGTGCAACCATTCTCGGATAGTTATGTTGGTTGAAAGCACCGATTCATTAAGTATAAATAGGATCAATTATGTTGTAATTATTAGTGTGTTGATAATAAAGTTTATATTTCTGTAACTGCTCTTTTCCTTTCTGTTTTATCCTTCCATCGACAAACTGCAGATCTTTATTGCAGAAACAATGTCTGCATATTCCAAAATGGTGATTCAGAAACAAAATGACAATGGCTTCCCCAATAAATGGTATCAGAGCAACAGGGGGATCCTGAAGGCCTGTGAACCAAAGACTCGAAGTTTAAACAGAAAATCATGTGATGATCGTTTTTTGCAACAAAGGAGAAGAGATGTGATTCGGAAGTTAGATTTGATGGATCTGAATGAACAGAAGGTAGAATCAAACACTGGTGCTATGAACAAAAGGAAAATGAAGCGTTCAAGATGCTTCATTTGTTATAAACATGGACACGCATACTGGAATTGCACAGAAAGAAACACGAGACTTGAAATTAAGTCAGGGAAGTCTGCGACACAATTGAAAACTGAAGGAAATGAAGACACAGAAAAGAACAGTGGGCATTTGTTCGATGTTGTAGTAACAAAAGAAACTTGGGAAGTTTTAGGGACTGAAAAAGGGGATTGGAATCATATATGGTACGTTGCAAATGTGTACTCAAGACACATGACACCAAATAAATATGTGTTCGTTAGATTCAAGGATGTTATGGGCGAATCAAGTGATTTAGGACAGCAAGGTTTGAACATTCAAGGAATAGGAGATGTACATGTTCAGACTCAAACTCAAAGGTTGATGATTCCAGGAGTTTATTATGTACCCAACATTGGTTTAAATGTCTTAAGTTTAAATCAATTGTCCCACCAAGGATTTGAAATGGATTTTCGTTGCACAACATGTGAAGTGAAACCCATGTTTGATGATGACAGCAAGAATGAAAAGTTAGATGCTGTCAAGAAGAAGGCAGTAGAAGACGTGATGCATACCGTTCAGGAACACATTGATCATTCACCAAGAGTGCCAACAATATATGAATTTGAAAGTTTCATTAACTTTCTAGATATGTTGAATGAACTTCAAATAACTGAGGAGTACAAGGAATTAGTTAAACATCATTTTGGAAAGATAGTAAACTGGTTTTTTACAAAGACTATTTAGAGATTACTGAAAGACCATTTCCTATTATAATTAATGGAACAATACTTTGCCGATTGGACCTCTATTTGACGATGAGAGGTTTGGGTGGACATACCCATGTTGTATGCAATAAAAAGTGGAAGTTTGTAGCCCAAGCAATGGGGTTCCCGACTGATTGTGCAGAGATTTTAGAGAAGTGCTATGCTACGCACTTGAGCCTCGTAGAAGCCTACTACAATGTGGCTAAAGACCATTCCAGGAAGGGTAAAGTACCAGTGGTTGCTAATTGCAAAGGTACTAGTGGAATGTTGGCAAGAGAGTTGCCAAGAGAAGAGGCTAAGCACAATGGAACCAAAGATGGGATATTTGAAGATGTTGCAAATGAGAAAGGAATGGGCAAAATTGTATTTGATGATGGAGAAACCTTGTTAGTATGTTTTGAAGATGAAAGTGTGGACTTTAATGAGGAGGAAATGATCAATGGAGAAGCAATGTTTGAAGATGTTTTTGAAGCACCAAGACATTTACCGAGGAAGCAGAAGCCATTTTGAAAGAAGCTATTGGGGAGAACAACATCACAGCACTGTTAGTGATGATGATTATGTCATCATCGATTGAAGTTTGAAGATTGCAGAATTGAAGGTTTATACTTAGGGGGTGAATGTTGGAAATCCTTGTTAAGTATTAAAACCTTACATTAATTATTTTATATATAGGTGTGTAATTATTATGTAAAATATCTCGGTTATATATAAAACCAGATATTAAAATGTAGTTAATGACAGTTATGACATTAGAACCGGTGCAACCATTCTCGGATTGTTATGTTGGTTGAAAGCACCGATTCATTAAGTATAAATAGGATCAATTATGTTGTAATTATTAATGTGTTGATAATAAAGTTTATATTTCTCTAACTGCTCTTTTCCTTTCTGTTTTATCCTTCCATGGACACACTGCAGATCTTTATTGCAGAAACAATGTCTGCATATTCCAAAATGGTGATTCAGAAACAAAATGACCATGGCTTCCCCAACAATAAAAACACCAGAGGAGATTCAGGAAGCGAACAAGATGGGAAATGGTGGTAAAAGAATTCTTTTTATATATTGAGAGAAATTCTGAGGGAGAGATTCTCAAAAATGATGGAAATTTGGTTTTTAACGTAACGGTAGGGTAATTGGTTATTAACTGTACTGATTGGCTTGTCAGTTTATTAGTCATGGGGAATGCCAAAAACGGAGCGTGTTTGACACACATCTTATTCAAAAACGTAGAGGAAAAGAGAAACAAACATAATTGTCAGAGAATGTTGGGGAATCCTACATTAAATTGGGATATATACCTCCTAGAATAATTTATGTTGACATGCTTCTATTTAAAAAACTCAAATGATATATCAGAAGGTTTTCCTTTTACATCTGGATCAGGGCCTAGGCTGATTTAAGTTTAAATATCTGGGTTTCACTAGACATTAAACTGGAGGGACTTGATGACGTATGTCAGGTATTAAATACTAACATTGCAATATGTGTTGGATTAGTGATTCATGGTGGACCAATAAACAGGTGACACGCTTGGGTGCATCACATGGTCCCGCCAAATAAAAGGGAATGTCAATATGTGCGCACACATTAAAGGTATGATCGGAAATTCGTTACAAGAGGAGCCAAATGTCTCGTTTCTATTGGATAAATGCCTGCAACATCATAATAGGAGGGTATAAATAATAAGTTTTCTCTTTTGGGTAAGGTATGCACACTAAAAATCCTAAACTCTCTATCATTAAACTTGTACTACAGATCACCGAGTTAAGTATCAGAGTGGCGTCGCAGGGCCTGCACCTAGTGTTTAACCTGTTTTGTAGATTACCCGGATTAGCCCTTAGATCTCAAATTAGGGAACGAACAATACCATCAAAAAATATACAATGGCATCAAATTGGGAGGCTAACTACCCTCGGCTTGTATGCTCAAGAATATGAAACTGACAACTTTAACAAGCTAGAGAAACATGGACCCATTTTTTTAAAATAAATTTCTACCACATAATAACAATGATCTAGAGACGACGTTTGTAACTATATTATCAGACTAAACCCTGGTCACTTAAAGGCTTTGTATTGCAGACTATACTAATAAAACAACCGTGAACCAAACACATGTATCATGAAGAAAATGGTATCTCATTGAACATCACAATGGTGAAAACCCCGATCTAAACCTTCAATTCCATTAGGTACTAGATAGTAATTCAACAGCTGAAGGCATACTGACAAATACCATCACTATTGCTAGCACATTCTATGAACTTTCAATCACCAATTGATCATACGTTTAGTTTTTGTCAGACACGTGAGCCATGTACACTTATCACTCTATAAGTTGTTCCAAGTGTCAACCAAACACGCCAAGAAGTTCAAAATGCATCATTACTCACATTCGTATCATTCATAAGTTGTATTAATCTTTAACTGAGACGTGAACCTGAGGCTATTTATATACATACTACTGGACACAAATGTGTACATCCTGGCCACTTCCCGAACTCATAGAATACCTCTGTGAACATTCTCATTCACTATTATATTTCGCACAATAATACTGCCATACCTAGAGCCAATAACCACCCCATACCGCAAGATTCTCAAATTACTTACCTTCATCTCGTCTACCTACATCGGCTAAAGACTATGTTTTCAAACCTTATCACCATCCATTACGGAGTCCAAAAAAGGATCCCCTAGTTATCTAACAACTTATACTAAACCTTCTTAACATATCTCCAACCTTGCAATTCAATCACTAGCCATAAATCTCCTAGCTTGAAGAGATCATAAGCACAATATAGATTGAAGACATCATTTTTGAGTCAATGATCAACTATCGAAAGCTACATCATTTGCTGAGTGTTTAAGGAAAAACCAGTGTTAATAACATCCTGACAGTTTTTCGGACCAATACCACTTAACTCGGAATAATACCTAAGACACAGTGTCATTTCTAAACACTATCAATCAGCTTCGGTTATTGCAAAAGAAATGATACAGCACTCTCGCAAGTCTTTAGTGGAAACACAAAATCCTTGCATGTATACATAAATTGTAAAAGCATGAAGTGCTAGAAATCCAAAGTGGATGAAAGCTTTGCATAGACTGAATGCAACACCAATGTGCGGCATCTATGATGGAAAGAGGGTTTAATCATCCTGTCCATATACAATATTAATGTTACATCAATGTCAATACAGGGCAATGTCCAAAATCTCACTGGTAACATATGATAGTGTGTGTCGTGTATGTGTCTGTGTGTGCGTGCGTGCGCGCCACAAACACAAAATTGACAAATGGTCACGGTTTTTTCCGGACTGACAGGCCACGGTTTTACTTATTGTCGTGGCTAAATAGTCATTTATGAATTTATAATATCGTTTTAGCCACATTTTTAGCTAACAACTGTGACTATTGCAAACATATTCTCACCTTTAGCCACATAACATAAGTATCATGACAAGTACTTGTCACGGTCTAAACATTATGGCCAAATGTCATCATTTGTCTCGGTTTTTTGTTTCATAACTATATTAATTTTTGTGATAGCTAATAACTGTGACGATAAATATGTATATGGTGCTAGAAATCTGTTTGTGTGACCAAAGGTACACCACCAAGTCTATATTGAACATGAGTAAATCATAGAATATAATTAGTCACATAAATAAGCTGTAACACAAAGCTAAGATATATGGTCACGAAAATCCATTTGTGACCAAAAGGTATAATATATTACCCATATATGTTAAAAGAAGAAATCTATAACTATAAATATTCTAAGGTCATGATTTAGTTGAATAAGTGTGTCTAAAAGTATACAATTGTCATGATAAAAGAAAAGTATCGTGACAATAAATATTTTATGGTTACGCTTTAGTTTCTTATGAGTGTTTAAAAGTAAATAATATTCATCATTAAAGGAAAATTTTGTGTCTATAAGTATTTTCAGATCATGAATTATTATGTGTCGTGTGGTTAAAAGTTATTAATGGTCACAGATTAAGAAAAAAACATGTCATTATAATTATATTTTGGTCACGGTTTAAGAAAAAAAAACATGTGACTGTTAATATTTAAAGGTGACATATTCATTTCAACTATGTGTATAAAAGTAAATAATAGTCATGGTAAAAGAAAAGGAGATGTGCCTATAAGTATTTTATGGTCAGGATTTAATTTGTTTTTCGTGGCTTACATTAAGCAATTGTCACTATTTAAGAAAAAAAAATGTCACTATAAGTAGTTTCCGGTCACGGTTTAAGTAAAAGAAACGCGTGACTATTAGTATTTAAATGTGATAGTTTATTTTTTTTTAAATGTGTCCAAAAAGTAATGATAGTCATAATAAAAGAAAACGCTATGATGATATAAAAATCTGACAATCAAATTTTAGTTTCTTTTGAGTGTTTAAAAGTAAACAATATTCATGATAAAAGAAAAAAAACTATGACGTTAAGTATTTTATGGTCACGGTATATATATATATTTTTTTTTTTTGAGTAGGTTAAATAAATTAGTGGTTGCACTTTAAGAAAAAAAAAATGTCACTATAAGTTATTTTAATCAAAGTTTAAGAAAACCAAATATGTGACTATTAGTATTTAAAGGTGACAATTTACTTTTTTATGTGTCTAAAACTAACAATAGTCATTATAAAAGAAAGGAGTTGTAACTATAAGTATATGATCACGGCTTAATTTGTTTGTGTAGCTAAATGTAATTAATGGACACAGTTTAAGAAAAAAATTTTACCATAATAATTTATGATCACAGTTTAAGTAAACAAACATATAACAATTAGCATTTAAATGTGACAATTTAATTTTATTTTCTATGTCTAAAAGTAAATATTGGTTATGGTAAACTAAACTATGTCTGATCACATGTTATTTATTATTTTTAATGTTAGCGATCCTATTTATAAAATTTAAATATATTTCTAAACAATCATATGTCTCTTATGTGAATAAAATCATAATGAGTTTATATCTTTTAAAACCCAACTTTTTAATGAAAAATTGACATGGCTCATATACTTGATCGAGTATCATTCCAATTATTTTAGATAAATAACTATAACAAAAATCATCGATTTCTAACATCCTATTACCATTCAAATCATATTCAAAATACATCTACTATCATAGCTTATAGAAAAACGACATGACTCATCTACTTCAGCAATTATTTTACTTGTTTAATCACAATTATAACAAACATCATTCATTGTTTATCATTATTGAAATTTTATTAAAATATATCAAAATCATCATATTTAAAAAAATCGGCATGACCCATCTACTTCAACATCATTCCATTTCACCTGTTTAATCACAATTACAATACAAAACATCTATTTTTATCACCTTTCAAATTCTATTAAAAACATATCAGTCCATTATAATAACATAAAAAGGTTGTATTATTCAAGCCAAACTAAAACAAATTTTTGAGTTTATCAAATCTTGATTGAGTTTGTTATCGAACTTGACGAATATTGTAGAAACCCACATCAATCCTGGGTAATCATTATACCAGAGCACTCTGCACATAAAAATATAAAACTGGTTGTCAATTACAAAATCAAGTACAAAATTGGGAACCAAGCTAATTGTATTGTCAATTAAAAGCATTAAGAACTAAGCTAGTTTATTGTCATTTAATGTTGTTTAAGATAAAAATCAAATTGATTGTCAATTACAAACATCAAGAACAAAGCAAGTTTATTGTTGACTAGTAATGTACTCACACAAAGTTATGCGGCCGAAAAATTTCAATTAGATATCATGAGGAATGTTTATAGATGCCTTCAAAATCACCACTACCTTCAATTGTTGTCAAGGTCTTACTCTAGTACTCTCAATCTTCCATTGACAAAAATAAAAATAAAAAAGCATGAAGATAAGAAACTAACCTTTCTATTAATTGATCTTGGTAATATCAAAAGACTCAATCCCTACATCTACAATAGCATCTGTCATCTAAAAAGTGAAAACAAATTAAGTAAATCAACAAATAAATAAATCTATAAAAACTAAAAAGCAATAAAAGTCGTCGCAACTTTTTTGAACTCATGTATCAAGACACATAGTGAGTGTTGCACATGTTTCACATAAATTAAAGAACTAGAAAAAGTTAAGCAATTCAAATATCAAGTGAACATGCATTTTCAGGTTAATAGTGACGAAGATGATAAACAAATTCCTAGCCACACACATGTTGAGGAATCATCACAGGTTTCATTTGGGGTTACGTATAATTATACCCTGACAGTCCGACTGAAAGTAATCGTTGCGAGATTGCAAGATTCATTACCCAAGTCAAGTGGATCTACACACGGTAATACATTATCATTCTGTGAGAAAATTACAGTACTAAATTCCTCATCGACGTCGTCATATGCATCTCTGTAATTTTGGGAGGCATCATGTACACAATCGACTTTTTCTTGTCCAGTTAGTCTTTCAAATAAAACACTTGTCTTACTTGTGACGCCAAAATGAACGGTTCATCCTTGTGCCCTAATCTATTTTGTTCAACAAAGGTGTAGTCAAGACTATGTGCAACAACCTAGCTTTCAACTGAACTTAATCTCTGTATTTTGAGCCAATAATGTAATTTTATTACATTATTTGAATTGTAATTTAATTAAGTAATGAAAATATTTAATTAAATTAAATGTTATAAAATATTTAAAGATGATTAAATTAAATGAGATGTAAAATACAAAAGTGAAAGTGGGTTAAATGAAATAATTATCAAAATGAAATATATAAACCAAATTAATGGTCATTAACATCATTTAAGATTTTGACACACTCTCTCTCTCTACTCTCTCTCTACATATACGGCCATCATCAAGTTTCATCAAAATTATTCATTAAATTGCAATTAAGTGAAGAATTAATCCAAGAAAGGTTACAAGAAGCAACAATCATCATCAAACAACAAGATTTAGAGGTAATTCTTGATTAAATTTCAAGATCTTTAAGATTTTGGTTCGGTTTTGTGAAAAACCGAAACCAAGGATTTAAAATGTGAAAATTATATGTTGCATGTATATAAATTTGAACGATAATCATGAATCTAAGTATATAGAACTCATAGAAACAAAAATCATTGATTAATTCATTCAAATAATTAAGAAATCTGAATTTTTATGTAAAAATATGTTCTTGACAAAAAGTTTATATTTTGGACAATCTTGATCAAAGTATAGTGTTATTGATAGGGAAAATTGTATAAATTCAACCCAATAATGATAATATAACTATATATTTAGTTGCATGTTGATAAATATGAATTTTGTGAATTATTTGATAAAAATCCGTATGAACACAATAAGAACATGAAGAACAATTTCTGGAAAATTCTAAGTATGGGAGGACCGAATTCGGATGGTGCCCCATTTCGGATCCCATGTTTCAGACCCACCTTGAATCCGGATGAGCCTAATTCGGATACAGCACTTCGGATGGTACCCGTTTCGGATGTAATACCAATTCGGATATGTCCCAATTTCGGATGCTTCAAAATTAGGTTCCTTAGTTTCGGTTAAGTATGGTCCGAATTCGGATAAGCATAGTCCGGATGACCCATTTCGGATAG
This sequence comes from Centrapalus pauciflorus, assembly GCA_020465985.1. Taxonomy (NCBI): domain Eukaryota; kingdom Viridiplantae; phylum Streptophyta; class Magnoliopsida; order Asterales; family Asteraceae; genus Centrapalus; species Centrapalus pauciflorus. The sequence goes on along the minus strand of JAANYP010003935.1, from coordinate 101,095 downwards.
GTCCGAATCTGGATGTCCGGATCCTAATGATCCAAATCCGGATGGCCGAATCAGGGGGATCCGAATCCAAATACTTTATTATTGATATATTTATGATGAAAGATTATGAATAAAGCAACATGTTTATATATATACATATTGTTATATATATAGAATTTTTGAGAATTTAAAAGAAACAAAGAATATGAATAAATGAAAGATTGATGAATTATCAGTTATCAGAATCAGATAAAATAAAGATTTTAAAGCTAAAAGCTGATGACATTGATATAATATGATTCTAGACAGGGTCAGTTAATATCTGAACATTGATTTAAAGACTTAAAGATATTTGAAAGCGGGTCACAGAATTGGAAGAATTGACAGAAGATCAGATTGACAAAAGATTTAAAGATAAATCCTGGGATAACTCAGGTGGTGGATTTTACATCTGCTTGATAAAGACCCCAGACCAGTGAGTTATAGATATTCAGATTTAACATGCTAGATTTCCGGTTGAGACATATTGTTGATGTTAGATTAATTTGACACTCTTATTATCAGCTGGATTGAGATCTGTGCACACTATGGTTCGGTGTTGCCCAGTAGATCATGATAGCTATTTGATTTATCAATTCATATGACTTTGAGATTTACTATACATTTCTGATATTGTATGAGATTACTGCTATCATGACCTTGATTACGTATGCTTCATCATTGCATATACTTTGACATATTGATTCAGCTTGATTAGCCTTGTCGGTCTATTATTCTAGACCTTGCTATTTCACCAGTTCTATTGAACTTGGTAATGACCCTCCGATGTTTCGCCATGTTGATTTACTGGTAGCTAGCCCAGTATGTGGCTGATCCCCACGATTTAAGCGTGAGCATGGCTTGAACATCATCCGACTCTATGACTACTATGTCTCAATCATGAGGGTTGTAGCGGCAGCCAACACATATCAGGCTAGAACTTATGATCCGCTTGACAATGCATGTTAATTTGAAAATCTATTTACTCACTAAGCATTGCTTACAGTTGCTACTTACATTTTTTACAGGAAAAGATAAAGGAAAGTCACCTGCAGGACCTAGTTCTTAGGTCTTACAAGATCAAGACAGAAGTTTTCATTGACCTATACTCAGCAAACCCCTTATTGGTACTGATTGGAAGATGACAATTGTGGTGGTTTTGGGTAGATTTGATATGATTTTATGATGTAATGTATTAGATTAGATGGTATCCTTTATAAGTTTAATTTGAAAACTGTAAACTGTATTAAACTTATCCTAATATGTTTGTACCTGTAATTTATAATTCCGCACTTAATTACTCTATCTTAGTTATGATTGATATCGTGTTGCATGATGTGGGACCTAGACTCGTGACTACCGCCCCGTAAGGGGTGGTCTTCACAGGATGGTATCAGAGACCCTAGTTTGAGTGAATCAAGTATTACGTGAGTAATACTTGGTCTCAAACTGAAGCAATACACATGTATCAATCATTTAGGTGGTTTGAACTGAGATAGGATGTACAGACTGTTAGGATGGGAAAAAGGGTACATAGATCTAAGTCTATAAACTGATATTTAAATGATTTTAATTTTCAGTTAAGATGTCAGGATCAGGATCAGGTGACATTCCCAACAACATGACCCCACAACAAATGTTTGAAATGATGCAACAGCTATTAGCCCAACACTCTGAACAACAAAATAAGATTATGCAAGAACAGTTTCAGGCCAGAGATGAGGCCGAAGCTAAAAGACGTGATGATAAAAAGAATAAGCGAAAATAAAAACCAGTCCAGAACAATGAATCTGATTCTGATAACTCGAACCCTGAAACCCAAATTGAACAGCCGAAAGAATGTAAGTTCAAAGATTTCAAAGCGAGCGGTGCCCTGAACTTTGAGGGTACAGTCAATCCAATTCAGGCGATGGATTGGATCAGCCATACTGAAGAGATCTTTAGAATCTCTGACTACTTAGAATCCAAGAAAGTAAGTTATGCTTCTGCATTGTTCGTCGGTGTTGCCCGTGCCTGGTGGAAAACCTAGAGGAGTATTTATGGCGAGGAAGTTATTCAGACTCTAGAATGGAATCAGTTCCTAAACATGTTGAACGCGAAGTATTGCCCTATTGATCAACGAGACAAGATGGAAGTTCAACTGATGCAGCTGACTCAAGGAACTAAATCTGTTGATGAATACGAACATGAATTCTCGCGACTATGTGGATCGAGAGGGGATATTTAGAGTATGGTGATCAGCTCTACGCTCCATCAGCGAACCCGACATGTCCATCTCCTCCGAAGAAACAGAGATTTGGCAGATTCTTTAAGCCAAATAAGTCACAACCTCAGCAATCCCAATAATACAGTTCGCCTCAGAAAGCGCAAGCCTACTCTTTAATGAACGAGCCACGATTCTGCAAGAGATGTAGAAAATCACACATGGGGCTGTGTAACCCAGATGACGTCACTTGTTTTGCGTGTAACAGAATCGGTCACAGCAGTGAAGAATGCCCTCAGCTAGGACTTGGGTGTGCGAAATGTGGAAAACGAGGACACTTCATGTATCAGTGTCATAGTGGGCAACGAGGTCAATCACAATCGTCAGCTGGAGGATCTACAATGAAAAGTTCAGCTGCAACTCCAACCGCAAAGACTCGAGATTTTCAGATTACAGCCGAGGAAGCAAAGGAAACCCCTGATGTGGTAACCGGTACGTTCATGCTTAACTCAATCCCTGCTCGCGTACTATTCGATTCCGGTGCTAGTCATTCCTTAATATCTACTGCTTTTGCTCGAAGACTGTCCAAAACTCCATCAAAACTCCCTGTGATACTTGATATTGAGACAGCCAGTAACAATTATGTTATGGCTAATTCTGTTTATCGAAACTGTACTCTACTCGTTGATAATATAGTATTCAATCTCGAACTTATCCCGATACTGCTGAAAGAATTTGATGTCATCATCGGCATGGACTGGTTAATGAATAACGAGGCTACGATCGTCTGCAACCGCCGAATCATCAGGATCAAGTCTTCAGATGGCCGAGTGTTAGAAATAAAAGGCGAGAAGCGAAAAGGTGCACATTGTTTCATATCAGTTGACAAAGCGCGTAAATATCTGTCTAAGGGTCATCAATCTTATTTATGCTATGTCTCATCTGAATCCGTCTCTGAAGCCAATAAGAAATCCATATCTGATATTCCTGTCGTCTGTGAGTTCCCAGACGTATTCCCGGATGACAATTCTGTAGTGCCACCAGAACGTCAAGTCGAATTCGGCATCGACTTAGTTCCTGGTGCGGCTCCCATTGCCAAAGCTCCCTACAGACTAGCGCCTGCAGAAATGCAGGAAATGTAAAAACAATTGCAAGAACTGTTAGAAAAGGGATTTATCCGACCTAGTTCATCTCCGTGCGGTGCACCTGTCTTATTTGTAAAGAAGAAAGACGGAACTCTTCGAATGTGCATCGATTACCGTGAGTTGAACAAAGTCACTATCAAGAATAAATATCCTCTGCCCAGAATTGATATTTAATTCGATCAGCTACAAGGAGCCAGCTACTTTTCTAAAATCGATCTTCGTTCTGGGTATCATCAGCTGAAGGTTAAAGATGAGGATGTTCCAAAGACAGCCTTCCGAACGAGATACGGTCATTACGAATTTTTCGTAATGCCTTTCGGTTTAACAAATGCACCAGCGGCGTTCATGGATCTCATGAATCGCGTGTGCAGACCGATGCTGGATAAGTCAGTTATCGTATTTATAGACGATATCCTGATTTACTCCAAAACGGAGGCTGATCATTCCAATCATCTGCGACAATTGCTAGAGTTACTAAGAAAAGAGAGACTCTACGCAAAATTCTCTAAGTGCGAATTCTGACTTAGACGGGTATAATTTATATTGTCCTGAGTTATTCCTAAGCGTTCTTTGTTTCAAACAAAACTTGAAATTCTGCTTGATTTCTTTATAGATCCAATTCCTTGGCCATGTTGTATCTGGCGAAGGTATCTCAGTCGATCCTTCTAAAGTTGAGGCTGTTCAGAAATGGCAAACACCTCGCAATGCCTCTGAAATTTAATGTTTTCTTGGATTGGCCGGTTATTATCGGCGATTCATTAAAGACTTCTCAAAGATTGCTATGCCACTCACGATGCTAACACGAAAGAATACACCTTTCGTATGGGCGGATAAACAGCAAGAGGCATTTGAAACTCTGAAGCAGGTGCTTATTCAAGCGTCGATCCTAGCCTTACCAGAAGGCAATGATGATTTCGTTGTCTATAGCGATGCATCTGGTACTGGCTTAGGATGTGTCCTCATGCAAAGGGGAAAAGTTATTGCCTACGCTTCAAGGCAATTGAAAGACTATGAGAAAAGTGCACCAACTCATGATCTTGAGTTGGCTACCGTTACCTTTGCTCTGAAAATCTAGCGTCATTATCTTTATGGGACTAAGTGTCAGCTGTATACTGACCATAAAAGTCTTAAGCATCTATTTACTCAAAAGGATCTGAATATGAAACAGCGACGGTCCTTGGAGCTTATCAAGGACTATGATTGTGAGATCCAATATCATCCCGGCAAAGCTAATGTTGTCGCGGATGCTTTGAGTAGGAAAGTATATCCTAAAAAGTGCTGCTATGCCCTAACTCCTGTTGTATTCTCTTCTGATCTTATCGAGGATATTAGATCTGCCCAAGTTGAAGCGCTGAAAGAAGAGAATTTCTGTGCTGAAAATCTAAAAGGGCAACTTCAGTTTTTATCTATGAATCATTTGGGACTTCAATGTCTCAAAGGAAACCGAATTTGGATTCCTAAATATGGTTCTATTTGCAACACTCTTCTATCTGAAGCTCATCAGTCCAAGTTATCTATTCATCCTGGCAGCTCAAAGATGTACTTTGATCTGAAAGCTGATTACTGGTGGCCAGGATTGAAGAAAGACATCGGTCGATATGTTAAAAGCTGCAGAGTCTGTCAAATGGTTAAGGCAGAACATCAGAAACCCTTCAAGGATATGCAACCACTGCCGGTTCCTGAGTGGAAATGGGAGCATATAACCATGGATTTTGTCACGAAACTGCCAAAGACCAAAAGACAACACGACTCCATCTGGGTAGTCGTGGATCGATTAACGAAGTCAGCTCACTTCATACCGATGAAAGAGACTTGTTCTCTTGATAAATTGGCACAGGTGTACATCACCGAGGTTATTTCTCGTCACGGTGTGCCGAAATCTATCGTCTCCGATCGTGATAGTCGTTTCACTTCAAGATTTTGGAAAGCGCTGCAAGACGGGATGGGTACTTGAATCTCTATGAGTACTGCTTATCACCCTAATGCAGATGGCCAAAGTGAACGCACTATCCTAACTCTGGAAGATATGCTCCGTGCCTGCGTTCTTGATCTGGGTGGTAACTGGGATGACCACTTGCCTTTGGTCGAATTCTCATACAACAACAGTTATCATTCAACTATTAAGATGACTCCTTTTGAAGCTCTATACGGACGAAAGTGCAGAACTCCCACCTGTTGGCGCGAAACAGGTGAATCGCCAATAGCAGGACCTGTCCTTCTACAGTTTACTCATGAGAAGATTCAACTTGTCAGAAGGAATATACTTGAAGCTCAAAGCAGGCAGAAGTCATATTATGATAGTCGACACAGATCTATCAGCTTTGCTGTTAATGATTGGGTGATGCTGAAAGTATCCCCAACGAAGAATGTGGTGAGGTTTATAAAGCGAAACAAGCTAGCTCCGAGATTCATCGGTCCGTTCAAGATCATTGAAAAGATAGGGAATCAATCCTATCGTCTTGAATTGCCAACAGACCTAGCAGGAATACATCCTGTATTCCATGTTATTCACCTAAGAAAGAGTCTAGCAGATGAAAGAGAAGTGCAGATACCACAAGTTAATCTGCAAATTGATGAGAAGCTTCGCGTGGTTGAAGAGCCATAATGTATTTTGGACTCGAAGACCAAAAAGCTTCGGAATAAAGATATAATGATGGTGCTCGTCCAGTGGAAACACCACAAAGGTTCGCATCAGTCTTGGGAATCCAGAGATGTCATGAAAGCAACATATCCAAGTCTGTTCGAACATAGCTAACTTCGGGGACGAAGTTTGTGCGTGGTGGAGCCCATTCTGTAACAACCTAGCTTTCAACTGAACTTAATCTCTGTATTGTGAGCCAATAATGTAATTTTATTACATTATTTGAATTGTAATTTAATTAAGTAATGAAAATATTTAATTAAATTATATAAATGTTATAAAATATTTAAAGATGATTAAATTAAATGAGATGTAAAATACAAAAGTGAAAGTGGGTTAAATGAAATAATTATCAAAATGAAATATATAAACCAAATTAATGATCATTAACATCATTTAAGATTTTGACACTCTCTCTCTCTGTCTACTCTCTCTCTACATATACGGCCATCATCAAGTTTCATCAAAATTATTCATTAAATTGCAATTAAGTGAAGAATTAATCCAAGAAAGGTTACAAGAAGCAACAATCATCATCAAACAACAAGATTTAGACGTAATTCTTGATTAAATTTCAAGATCTTTAAGATTTTGGATCGGTTTTGTGAAAAACCGAAACCAAGGATTTAAAATGTGAAAATTATATGTTGCATGTATATAAATTTGAAGGATAATCATGAATCTAAGTATATAGAACTCATAGAAACAAAAATCATTGATTAATTCATTCAAATAATTAAGAAATCTGAATTTTTATGTAAAAATATGTTCTTGACAAAAAGTTTATATTTTGGACAATCTTGATCAAAGTATAGTGTTATTGATAGGGAAAATTGTATAAATTCAACCCAATAATGATAATATAAATATATATTTAGCTGCATGTTGATAAATATGAATTTTGTGAATTATTTGATAAAAATCCGTATGAACACAATAAGAACATGAAGAACAATTTCTGGAAAATTCTAAGTATGGGAGGACCAAATTCGGATGGTGCCCCATTTCGGATCCCATGTTTCGGACCCACCTTGAATCCGGATGAGCCTAATTCGGATACAGCACTTCGGATGGTACCCATTTCGGATGTAATACCAATTCGGATCTGTCCCAATTTCGGATGCTTCAAAATTAGGTTCCTAAGTTTCGGTCAAGTATGGTCCGAATTCGGATAAGCATAGTCCGGATGACCCATTTCGGATAGGTCCGAATCTGGATGTCCGGATCCTGATGATCCGAATCCGGATGGCCGAATCAGGGGGATCCGAATCCAAATACTTTATTATTGATATTTTTATGATGAAAGATTATGAATAAAGCAACATGATTATATATATACATATTGTTATATATATAGAATTTTTGAGAATTTAAAAGAAACAAAGAATATGAACAAATGAAAGATTGATGAATTATCAGTTATCAGAATCAGATAAAATAAAGATTTTAAAGCTAAAAGCTGATGACATTGATATAATATGATTCTAGACAGGTTCAGTTAATATCTGAACATTGATTTAAAGACTTAAAGATATTTGAAAGCGGGTCACAGAATTGAAAGAATTGACAGAAGATCAGATTGACAAAAGATTTAAAGATAAATCCTGGGATAACTCAGGTGGTGGATTTTACATCTGCTTGATAAAGACCCCAGACCAGTGAGTTATAGATATTCAGATTTAACATGCTAGATTTCCGGTTGAGACATATTGTTGATGTTAGCTTAATTTGACACTCTTATTATCAGCTGGATTGAGATCTGTGCACACTATGGTTCGGTGTTGCCCAGTAGATCATGATAGCTATTTGATTTATCAATTCATATGACTTTGAGATTTACTATACATTTCTGATATTGTATGAGATTACTGCTATCATGACTTTGATTACGTATGCTTCATCATTGCATATACTTTGACATATTGATTCAGCTTGATTAGCCTTGTCGGTCTATTGTTCTAGACCTGGCTATTTCACCAGTTCTATTGAACTTGGTAATGACCCTCCGATGTTCCGCCATGTTGATTTACTGGTAGCTAGCCCAGTATGTGGCTGATCCCCACGATTTAAGCGTGAGCGTGGCTTGAACATCATCCGACTCTATGACTACTATGTCTCAATCATGAGGGCTGTAGCGGCAGCCAAGACATATCACGCTAGAACTTATGATCCGCTTGACAATGCATGTTAATTTGAAAATCTATTTACTCACTAAGCATTGCTTACAGTTGCTACTTACATTTTTTACAGGAAAAGATAAAGGAAAGTCACCTGCAGGACCTAGTTCTTAGGTCTTACAAGATCAAGACAGAAGTTTTCATAGACCTCTACTCAGCAAACCCCTTATTGGTACTGGTTGGAAGATGACAATTGTGGTGGTTTTGGGTAGACTTGATATGATTTTATGATGTAATGTATTAGATTAGATGGTACCCTTTATAAGTTTAATTTGAAAACTGTAAACTGTATTAAACTTATCCTAATATGTTTGTACCTGTAATTTATAATTCCGGACTTAATTACTCTATCTTAGTTATGATTGATATCGTGTTGCATGATGTGGGACCTAGACTCGTGACTACCGCCCCGTAAGGGGTGGTCTTCACACTATGTGTTTCGACCCCATTTTTATTGTCAACTCAATCACACTTGAAAAAAAGAATTTTTTTTGATATGATAATCTAGTACCCATATCTCTTGTAACACGCCATAGTAAAAGTTATGGTCATACCTTACACCCTCTAATAAAATATACATGTCAGTCGCGTGTATGGTAACACCACTGTTCTGGTTAACTTTACATTTTCGTGATTTTGTATATAATAGATATCCATTGATGTGATATATATCGTACCTAATAATGTTGGTGTGCGTCCATATGAAACCCACTTTAACATCTCCGAAATACTTTCTTTAGTGACCGATAGCTCTCTCTCGACCTAAGTTTCATTACGAGGATAAGTTTCATCGCCAACGATGACAATTTTATGTAATTTTCTTTTAAAATAACTATAAGTTAAAGAAAACATTTTCCTCCTTTCGTAACCACCGACCAAACATTTTATTATGCTCTTTCTCTAGCCAAGCTTGTCGTTGACAAGGATGTTATTTTTTAAAAAGGACCATGTGTCGCGTGTAGTAAAATGATGAATATACAATTGGTAGACATAATGTACAGTTCACAAAAAACAATGAACATATAAGTACTACTAACTCGATATACGTCTCAACTTCAGGTGTATTCTGCAAACGTGTCATGAATTAAATTGTCGATATGACACAAATCTTTAGAACCTAAAAGATGTATATTGACACAAGTATAAGTGTCACTAGAACCCAAAAAGAGAATATTGACACAAGAATAAAGTGTCACTAATACCCAAAACGGTTGCAGCAACATAAGTTATAAGTGACACTAGACCATTTTTAGGCCAGGGACTACACGTTACGTGCCATGTTATTTTAATCTACCTATTAGGTGCTATCACAGTCCGTGTTAGGCTTCCTATTACAGCCCCAATACCTCTTTTTAATGCATTAGTAAGGGGCCTAGACGTCATGGCCAAAGGCCAAAGGACATGGGCTAAGGCCATGTTGTTTTAAACGTTATGTGGTTGTTGTCACTGCCCCTCTCTCTTATCTATAATGGCTATTGTTATAGCCCATATATGATGGTTTATAACAGCCCTTATAAACCTCAATTATACACTATTAAAGGTCTAAATGATTGCCAAAGGCCAAAAGGCATAGTCGAGGGATCAATAGGCTTTTGGCCAAAGGCCAGGCCAAGAATAATTGGTTTGGGTGACTGTTTTGGCTGCCTTGCTGCTAATCGATCAGTGCATAAGCGCACTACAGCATACTTCTAGAACTCTTTAAATGGGGCGGCTGACTTTCGGCCTAACCAACAGCTCACCCCCTTCCTTATGGTTGTTGCTGCATTTTTTTTATAAGGGTAGCCCACAATTCACACAATTACAACACTAAAGTCCTAGCGCGCACACACATTAGGTAGTTATAAGAGATATATATATATATATATATATATATATATATATATATATATATATATATATATATATGATGCTTTATAATGATCATTGTTTATTTAATGGACTATTCAAACTCTTGTAGCATAAAATTTTTTTAAAAAAGTTGGATGCACTCAACAAAATCCCTGGAGCATACAAAATTAAAGCAGGAATACTATAACCTATCATAGTAGATCTAATTGGTAAATCTTGATCTTAGTACTCATCAATATAGTTTCTAACACGTTTTGTTCTATAAAGTATTATTATGGATGACAATGAATATGAAGTCGAGGAGCACACTAACGATGAAGACATGTCTACTGATTCAAGGGAACTATATGATTCTGATATCAGTTCTGATGGTGCACATCATCATATTGATCTAGGTGATCTATCATTTCTATTTATTATTGTATCTATACATACAATATGACATATTTATCGAGTGTAATATATTGTTTGGTTTTTTTGGTCTCCTTTGTACTCTTTTTATAAACCACATTTATAACCATAGGTAATATGATGTTAAATCAGAAGAATCCCGGACAAGCAAAACAACCAAATCAAGAACGAAAGTCAGGAAATAAAACTAAAACTAAGGTTAGAAGGTTTACACGGTTACCAAAGATGTTCAAAGCTTTTGAGGACTCTGGTGGTAGAAAACGTACAATACGGTTTGATGACTTGTAGATTTACGGGCAAGTATAAATCAAAGTTTTCAAGTTATTAGGGTGACCTGGTACAACGAGTAGTCGGACTTCAGTACACTACGTGAAAAAAGATTACAGTAGAAATGAAAGATAAGTTATGGGATGAAATAACGGTATGACATATATTTTTTAATCAACTGTTACTAATTTTATAGTTTATTTATATATGATTACACATTTATTCATGCAACCTATTATAATGCAGCAATATTATGAAATCGACCAATGTAGGAGAAAGTTTGTAATGTCTCATCTTGGTGAACTTCTACGTAATTTTAGAAGAAAAATGTATCAAAATTACGTATTGCCCAACTTGGGTAAATCCAAGAAACTTAAAAAAGTTCCAAGACGATATCTTACGTTTATTGAACAAGATGATTGGCAAATTCGTAGAAATCAGATATTCCCAAGAATTTAAGGTTACAATTTTTAATTGTTAATAATCTTAATCATAACTTTATTTTCATATTACTTAACCAATTTGTGTTGGAATGTCGTGCCGGGAGCTGGAAAATCAGATCGATCAAAAGTCTACCTACCCACATAAGTTGGGACGGTCAGGATACTCGGGACTAAGAGAAAAATTAGTAAGTCAACCGTAGTTCTAAAAGCTTGAACATTTTGTTACCGAATTGATGTTTTAAAAAGCCTACTAATGTTATAAAGTTGGACTGTTATAATTAGGATTTTAAAAGTGATATTTTTGTATAATTACAAGATAAAAGCTAAAGAACTTGGCAAAGATGAAGCTCGCCTGCGGTCTTTCTTTCGTAGGAAAGCACGTGAAGATGATAATGGAGAATTCAAGCATAACGATCTTAAGGATGTGGCACAAAAATTAGTAAGTATCCTAAACTTCATTGTTTATTGTTTTTCGCACTATTTACAAAATAAGCCTTGGATATTAATCCATTATATATGCATAAATAGTTTGACACGTTGTCCAGGTGTTTGACTCTATGTTGCGGTTAACGTGTTTTTGTTGTTTTATAACCAAATCATTTTAAAAAGCTACACATTTTAAAAGCATTGTATTAAAATGTTGAATTAGCTTCATTTTGTAGTGATGTAAAAATTGTGCAATTTGGTAAATAATATATTACTTTATTTGCAAAATTTTATGAATTGGTCGAAAAGGAAAAACAGATTAAAGAAGGATGAATCAAGCTTGATCAAGGCACGGATGCCCTCACACTTGTCTTTGGCAAAGAACATGGTGGATTTCTAGAAGGGCTTGGCATGTGAGTTACTGCAACCAAATACTGGCATCTTCGTCGAACCAAAGGTTCATCAAAAGAACTGATTGCTCAACTTCAGCAAGAACTAGAAAAAGAGAGACGTGCACGGGAGTCAAAAGATAAAGAAGTTCAGGATTTGTCCATGACTATACATGCATTGATGCAACATCTTGCTTCCCAAGGATTGACTATACCAAATTTCTCAAATACATCAAATGACATGTCTCCGATACAAGTAAAGTTATTTATTTTTATTTTACTTAGCTATTTTAATAGTTTATTTAACAATCATTATTAGTTTTTTTAGTTTTAGGTGCTTCATAAAAAATGTTTTACTTTTCTTTCAATTTTTATTACCATTTTGGGTATTGTAACCCGTATTCTATTTTGCATTTTTTAACTGTTTAAAATTAGTTTTATTGGTTTTAATAATATAATGCTAATGTTTTATTGAATCTTCATCTCGGAAATCGATACCAAATAGCCAGCATTCTTCAAGTAAAGTAGCCTCAAAAGTTAAGACTTCAAATATCGTGAAGCCATTTGGAACATTGAGTAAAGCAGTCGACAATTTGATAAATTAGTAAATTAATATGTTTTGGACAACTTTTATTCCTAGTATATTTTGCACTCAAACACAATAAAACAAAACGATATGTATTAAGAATATGAATATTACAAAGAGAGAATTTTAGACACTCAATCTCTATGAACTTTCACACTCAAAACCACACACTTAGGTGGAGGCTACTTGGAGGCTTTCCTAAAATCCTAGCAGAACAATACTATATATACCTAAGCTTAAATTGGGAGTTTGTCCAAAGACTCCCCTCAAAATCTAGGAAATTAAGGTTCCTCACAAAGTAAACTTTTCCTATTTATAAATTGAATCTAGACTTTTATTATATTTAATTATACACTATTTTTGGGCTTACAGTTTCTTTTGATTTTTTTTGTTTTTCCTTAAAATGTTCAATTACTTATTTCAGGAAACTTTCAAAAGAAGTAAAAAAATCTGTTGCATCTATGCCTAAGTGTTCAAATGTTGTGAAGTTATCTCTTATTGACTCACAAAGTGCATTCACGAGTAGAAGTTCAAGAACTTCCAAAAGTATGTATTTTGACATGTTTCTATATGGTTAGTTTAACATTATAATGTTAATATGTAGTATATATTTGTGGACAAGAAGTTGTAAACTGTCAAATCCGTATGTGAGCAACATCGTTGCATGCGGTACTGTGTACTATTCGTTAGATAGACAACCACTACACGGAGTTCCAATCGAAGATGATTGCTATAGAGTTTCCATGGATGAATCCATTAAGCTAGCCGTCTTTTTACCGATCCAAGCAGGTGATAAGAAAACAGTTGAGGATGCACAAGGTAGTTTTGTGGATTGGCCAAAAGACCTTGTAACATTTAAGGTACTTTTGTTGCTCAACCAATTTTTCTATTCATTAAATATTTTCTTTTTGAAAACAATTGTATGAAACAATTGTATGAAATAACATTTATAATGTTTGTTTTAATCCATTAATTAATATTTATTATTATAACAGGAACCACTATCTTCAGATCAAGAGAATGAAATGCAAAAGCCTAAGAAAAGAAAAAAGAGACAGACAATTGTTCAACCAAATTGGATTCATTGTGTGGTAGTGTCTTATGGATGACACATTGTTTTAAGAATACTATTTATCGAATTAACAGTTGTATGAATTTTACATTAATATTAGTAAAAATTTCATTTTTATTACATTTTATTGTATATTTCAATTTTTGTTATATTTAATAATAATAGGTGGTTAAGATTTGAATTTATATTCGTGACTAAAGGTAACAATTGCTTGAACGGACAAAAAATCATGATAATATATATTTTGTGGTCACGGTTTATTTTATTCTGTATGGTTAAAATTAATGAAAGGCCATAGTTTAAGTAAAACTTATCATTAGAACTATTATATAGTTACAGTTTTGTGTGTTTAAAAAAAACGTTAACCATGATAAAAAAAAATTGTAACTACAAATGTTTTATGGTGATGTTTAATTGGTGTGGTTAAAAGCACCCAATTATCATGGTAAAATGAAAAAACCATGACTAAATATATGTTATGATCACGATGTATATTGTTTTGTGTGACTAAAAGTAACTAATTGTCATGAAAAAGAAAAATATTGTGACTATAAGTATTTTATGCTCACTGATTATTATGTTTTGTATGACTAAAAGTAACAGATTGTTATGAAAAAAAAAACACAAAAACTATGACTATAAGTATTTTATGGTCACAGTTTATATTACATTTAATGACTAAAAGTAATCATTAGTCATAGTATAAGAAAAAAATGTCGCTATAAATATACAATGGTCATAGTTTTTCTGTGTGTCTAAAAGTAAACACTAATCATAATTAAAAAAACAAACTGTGCTTATAAGTATTTTATGATCACGATATGTTTTGTGTTGCGTGCCTAAAAATAGCTAGTTGTTATGATAAAAGGGAAATATTGTGACTATAAATATTTTATGACCACAGATAATTTCTTTTGTGTGGCTAAAGGTAACAAATTGTTATGAAAAAAGAAAAGAATTTGGACTAAAAGTATTTTATGGACACAATTTATATTACTTTGTGTGGCTAAACGTAACTAGTGGTTATGATAAAAGGAAAACACTGTGACTATAAGTAATTTATGACTACGACTTATTTAGTTTTGTGTGGCTATAAGTAACAATTTGTTATGAAAAAGAAAAATAAACTGAGACTATAAGTATTTTATGGTCACAGTTTATATTACATTAAATGACTAAAAGTAATCATTGATCATAACTTAAGAAAAACATATCGCTATAAATATATAATGGTCACAGTTTAATATGTATTGTGTGTCTATAAGTAAACATTAATCAATGTAATACAACTTGTGAGTATAAGTATTTTTATGGTCATAGTTTATTTTCTTTTATGCGATTAAAACACCAATTGTCATGACATAATAAACACACTGTCACTACAAGTATTTGATGGTTACAGTTTATTTTGGTTTGTGTGGCTAATATTAAGCAATTTTTATGACTGTAACTATGTTTTGGTCATATATTTTTTCATTATGTATGACTAAAAGTAATAAATGGTCACACTTTAAAAAAGTACTTTATGGTCACAGTTTAATTTCTTATGTGTACCTAAAATTGAACAATATTAATGAATAAACAAAATATCATATCAATTAAAAAATGTTATGGTCACGATTTAATTGTTTATGTGTTTCTATATGCACCTAATGATTACAGTTTAGCTGTTTATATGTGTGTCTAATGGTCACAGTTAAGTTTAATATGTGTGACTAAATGTAGCAAATGATCATAGCTGTAACGTCTACCTAACACAGATCTATCTAGACGCGGAGCCGTCAACGAGTGCGGAATCCTCGTTAACGGGTAGACGGTAACAACACTCACCGGATTCACGGAGACTATCAACGAGCTGCACGAACTACACAAGAACGCACCTACTAGAAGATTCTCTCCGAAACAATGCTAACACTGATGATAAACTCGAAATCGCTCTTTGCTTAATCACTCTCGAACTCTGCAAAAAGTCTGATAATATTTCGAGTCTATCCCTAATTATAGAGGCTAATTCGAGTCTGTCATAGGCCAAACTCGAATCCGGCCCAAGGCCCATTCGAGTTTGTCCTCACTGACATTCTCGAATCTGCCTACTAATGAACATTCGAATCTAGCTAGGATCACATTGGAATCTGACATAGATTCGAATGCCAATCCTTGTAGACTTCGAATCTGACTAACTTGTATATGAAACTTATGTTTTTAACTTATGTTTGATTTTATCTTTGATCTTTATGTTTGAACTTCTTGTAATATGTTACATCAAGTTCAAACATACAATCAATAACTGTCAAACATATATAAACGTATATATCAAACACTCGTTAATTCTCAATCCTTTGAATATTACTTAAACCAAAATGTTAGATCGCTTAGACTGCTATCGTCACACAGGGTGTACCAACAATAGCGTAATTGTTAATATGTCTCTATAAGAATATTAGTGTCAAAGTTTAATTATTTATGTGTGTTTCAATATAACTAATAGTCACGATTTATGAAAAAACTTATAACTAAAAGTACTTAATGGTCATAGTTACCGAAAATTGATTGAATATAACTACGGAAATCACTACCATAATGGTCATGGTTTTTCATGTAATTTAGTCACGCGAAATAATTTTAGTCATAAGGTATGAAAAGTGACGCGACATTTTGTCACGATTTGGATGAAAAAAAACTATGGCAAAAGCTCCAAGCTCACAGTTTTCTGGTGTGACAAATGCCCTTTTTTGTATTAGTGGTGTGTGTGTCTGTGAGTGTTGGTTCGAATCATTAAGGCAAACAATCTGCAAAAATTTATTTTGTTCAAAATCACAACATGAATGATTCCCAACGTTCTAGATAAAGAAAAGATGAGTCCGAGCAAGCAGAATTTCTACATCAACCGGGCATAAGGTATAGTATTTTGTATGAATCCGGAGCAATTGGTTGATTACAACCTAACCACTAGCTTGATAATATATAGGGTAATGGGTCTTGGGCCTTAGTATTTGATTCGATTCGGGCCTTCACCCAACTTGACTTTTATATATATATATATATATAGACACACACATGTAAGGTCTACGACTGCAAGATCTATCTAGACGCGGATCCGTTAACGAGTGCGGAATCCTCGTTGACGGTTAGACGGACAACTCTCAACCAACGGGAACACGGAGACTATTAGACGCTGAACGAACGACACACGAACGATCCTACGTACTAATTCTCTCCGAAACGGCACTCACCTAGCTGATAAACTCGAGATCGCCCTTTGCTTAATCCCTCACGAATTCTACAAAAAGTCTCCTAATTATTCGAGTCTATCCCTAATTATAGACCCTGATTCGAGTCTGTTGTGGGCCAACCTCGAATCTGGCCCAAGGCCCATTCGAATCTGTCCATCTGACAGTCTCGAATCTAGCCTATTTTCGAATCTATGGTTACATTCGAATCTATCACAGATTCGAATGTCAACCCATATATAATTCGAATCTAGCCTTTTACATAAACAACAAGTGTTGAACCTTACAATATTACATATGATTGAATTTATCTTTGTACTTTATGTTTGAACTTCTTGTAATACGTTACATCAAGTTCAAACATACAAACACTAATAAATATCAACCATATATAAACATATATATCAAAACACTTGTTAATACTCAGAATATTACTTAAACCATAATGCAGATCGATTAGACTGCTATCGTCACACAGGGTGTACCAACAGACTCCCCCTTGACGATAGCTTCTAATTATTTACATTACATCAAATTTAAGTACTAGAGCTATATATACTACTACCAGCATATAATCCAGCATCTATACAAACTTTAACTACCTTTTGGAACTTCCTGGCTTCAGATCTCCATGGTTCAGTAAAGAAGATAGGCTGATCATGAAGCTTCTTCAGGTCGTCCTTTGATAGGTTTATCAAATGCAGTGGATCATATACCTTCAAAATGACCTGCTCGTCTTGATCCTCCATGATGGCTTCAGCAGTGTCAATCTCTAGGTACCACCACTTCATGTTGCTCAAAACGTTCTGTGGCATTGGTTTCATTGGGACTTTCTTTAGACACCTCACAGGTTTGTATTCCATCCTGGCCCATGGCCTACCTGTATGAGGATCTATTCTCGACTGATCCTCGACCCTCTTTCCGGTCCTTGGCTTGAGTCGCTCAAACTTCCCAGATCTTCCTTCTTTCCTTATGATTCTTGCCACAAACTCAGCGTACTGGTCATTACCTATATTAATTAATTCTTTCCATGCAAGCTCCTTTACTTCAATCTTGGGCAATGAGTTAAATGCTTTTAGTGTTCGCCTCAAGTATTGTAGTCCATCTCTTCTTTTCAAGATAAATAGCTGCAGTTCTTTGTCAAAGAACCAGCTTATAATGCCTCCTGAGAAGTTTCCAGCACCTGGAACTCTCATTTTCTTCTTCATCTTCAAACGCTCTTTCTTTTCCTCTTTCTTGAACCAAAGATTTATCAAGTCAGTTCTAGATGGCTCCTTCTCTGCCTCTTCAAGTTCTTTGTCCTCGACTGAGGCTACCTTGATATAGTCAATGTCAATCACATTATGATTTTGTCCTTCATATAGCTCCGTGATAGGTTGTGAATTGACAATAACCTCATTGACTTGATCGTCTTCATCATCCAACACTTCATCGTCTGATTTCCAGTCGACGACCTCCTCTGGAATAAACTCACCTTCCTCCAATTCTTCTTCTTCATCATCAAAGTCCATAAGCTCTTCCTCTATGTCTTTCAGTGCATCTATAATGTCACTGTCCAAAACCCTTGAGGAACCTGCTTCTTTTCCAGATCCTCCCTCTCCTCCTTCAGTACTTGGCTCCCCCTGAATTTGTGTAACTTGAGCTGCAGGAAAATCTACAGACTCAATCTCTTTATTCGCACCGGGATCATTGCCTTCATTATCATCATCTTCACGCTGTACTTCCCGATCTCGGCACGATGTCTCCCCCTGAGCCTGTAAATTTTTCATTAGCTGCTCAATTAGGGAGCGCATCGACCTTATCTCAGCAGACTGATCACAAACAAAGGTTTTTAGCTCTAAGTTCTCTTCCTGAACTTTTTCCACAATCTTCTTTAGATCGGCATTCTCCTTATCAAGATTTGCATTATGAGCCTGAATCTCACCGATTGCCTTTGTTAGGCCTAAGATCTGGATATTTTGGAAGTCAACTCGAGATTTTAGCTGCAGAAACCTTTGATTGTCGGCGTATGAGGATGAGGTTGATGGGATGGATTGAATTGGAGTTGGAATGATCGGCGATGGGATGTATGGTTCATCATGAGGTGGTGATGGTGGAATGGTGGTTTGAGGGTCCTGAGGTTGAGGAATTTCAGGTTGTTCTGCTGAAGCTGAAGAGGATCCTTGCATGAACCTGTGACGTTTGGCCCGTTGCCTTGTCACTAGATGAGAAACTTCTTCTTCTTCGAAATCAGACTCCTCCAATTCCCTGTCCACTCGTCTCCTAGAACCACCCTCATTTATAATCAATCGCGAACCATAAGTTCCAATTTGAACAGGTGGTTCAGTCGATACTGACTCAGGAGCTTCAACCTCTAACTCCTCCATCTCTTCTGATTCGGTTGCAGATGATGACAAAACGTTATCAGCCTGCTCTGGCACATATTCCTCAACATCACGAAATATGTCATCTTCATCTCCAGGCGGACTAAGTAGCTCACCTACTAATGCTGCTGCCACATCTTCATTTGCATTAGGACCAGAAGACCATATTTCCTCCAAAGTCTGAGCAAGCTGCTCAGATTCGGGGACTGCACCTGAAGTCCCTGCTTCTTGTGCCTGTGGTTGTTCACTTGTTGATGGCCTGGATGCCTGAATTTGACTAGCAGGTTGTTGCTGTTGGCGTCGTGGATCACGCGGCCTAGCACGCGGCTGTTGTTGGCGTTGCGGTTGCTGTTGCTGTTGCTGTTGTTGAATATCAACTACCCCTGCCCAGTTGGCATCACCTGGGGCTTGAAATTCCCTGTCTATAATTGCTCCAAATAATGGACGCGCCACCGGAACCGCTAACCTTCCTCGATGTGAGGAACAATCAGCAAATATGCGTTTATCCATAACATTGACGCTCAAAGTGTCATCTGATTGTGGCAAATTTGGCAAGAAGTGCCTTATCAACATCATCACAAATCTTGGATACAGAAGGAATCTTTCTCTTTCAGGAGCTGTAATCTGATGGATGAATTCCGAGAAAAACAACTGTGAGAAGCTGAACTTCCTATTATACACCATCGCAATCACCCCTGATTGGATCTTTGAGACGATGTAATCAAAACCAGCCTTCTTTGGCGCAAAACAAACCATGAACACGTGGACCAGAAATCGCCACTGCCCTATCAATCCACTTTTCATATAAGATGATTTCGTAACGTCCAGACTATAGCCCATTCTCAGAAACGCAGCTTGCCTAATACTCAATGGAAAGTCTATAGGCCCGTCTTCTTGTTCCTGTGAACCCAACTGTAGCACTTGGCGCAACATATCTGCTGAGAAGACAAGAGGTTGGCCAGCGATTCTGGTTCTGATAACTGTCGGGGTGACAGTACAGTCAACTTGTAAATGGTCGTAAAACTGCCTCACATATGAAATAACAATTGGAATGTTATGGTATAGAGCAAAGCTAATCCTAGATTCAGCTAGGAAATCCAAAACTTGTCGATATCCCTGCGCCTCAGGGATATTATTTTCTGGATTAAGGACCATATTATGTTTCGGGACAAAAGCACGAACTGCCATATCTGCACAATAAATAAAACTGTTAGACTTATTAAAAATCAATAAACTTGTTTAAATTCAAAATTTGTTTTATTTTGTACTTGATTAAATACAAAATCTAACACAATTAAATTTCCACAAGTTTAATAAAGTTTAAATTAAACAAAATAAATAAAGTACAGATTCGAAGGGAACAGATTCGAAGTGTCCCTTTTCGAATCTAATGGACAGATTCGAATATCATGGTCATCTCGAATCTAATGATAGATTCGAGAAACCCATGAACAGATTCGAGAGTCCTAGAACAGATTCGAAGCCCCGACTAATGAATTTTCAACAAAAACCCAAGATTTTAACCATTTTGAACTTGGTAAATCACATACATTAGTTCAACTAGGTTCTAATCGTTGATTTATGTCTTTAATTTGATCTTTTATAGGTCCAATTTTGGTAATTTAGCAAAAACCCTATTTCAACCTATAAAACTTCAAAAATCGATGATTTGGCCTTAAATTGTGTATAAAACTACATGAAACTTGTACAATCAAGTTGATTATACCTAGATACAGTAGTAGAATCGAACACACTAGCTTGAAACTCGACAAAATGTCGTTTAGGGGAGATACGGTAGACTCGAGAAAATAGATTCGAAATCGCCTGAATAGATTCGATAGTATAGATTCGAAAACAGATAGTATTAATGACCTACTGTTAACCTATTTATACCACCAACCCTCGAGTCTAAGCATAGATTCGAATCTACTGACAGATTCGAAGTACTCCTTATTCGAGTCTGTCTTAGATTCGAAACCTCCAACACTTAGAAAAATTTCGAAAATTTTGAAATAAGTTCAAATTTTTCAACTTTTTTCTACGGTATTGTGTAACCAGATAAACTATGCCAATTCTTTTACCCTAAGCACAAGTATTTCACGCAATGTTTATTTTATCCAACTTTGAATGCACCCTCAGTAACTTTTTGACCTTTTACCTAAGTAAAAATTAAACTAAACTAAAATAAAATAAAATAAACTAAGGTAAAAATAAAATCAAATAAAATAAAGTAAAATAAAATTTTGACCAAAAATTTAATCTAGACTTAAGAAAAAATTTACAAGCTAAGCTAAATACTAAACAAAATCTTTTTGATGAGTATAGTCTAAGAAAGGTTCAATCAGATAGCGATGTCCGATACTAACTTTCAGTACTTAAACTTTCACACTTAGGAATTTTTTTTGAATTCCTTTGATTGTTTGTCGTGACATACCCTTTTAGCCGATTGTTGGTATTTTACCCTGTTAAACATTCTACATTTCGGAATATCCCTTGGCCTTTTTATTTATCAGGAAATTATCTTACGTGACTCAGACATAGACATACTTTTATGATCAAGGCACACAGACAAAAATTCTAACTTGTTGGTATTTGCAAACTTTCTTTAAAAGACAAACATCGGACACAGGTCTGTATTCTCATACAACAAAGTGTCTTAGTTCGACTTAAGGTTTATTTTTAAAGTTAGCAGATAGCGGTGACAGGTCTGTACTGACGTACAACAAAGCGACATGTCTGCTAACCCGAATCTAAACAGAGACAACAGGTCTGTACTTACGTACAACAGAGTTGCATGTTTTCGACTCTCAGTTTTACATGATATTTCTATTCTTTCCATTTTCAGATGTATTTGATGTTGCCATACATCCCCAGAAAGTTTGCATACCTCATTTAGACTCAATGTTTGTATGTCTTGTACATAAAAATTAAGACCGATTGGTCGTACATCTAGGTTAGTGACACGCTTGACTTTTTCTAGAATATTTTATTAGCCTTGAGATTCCCTATATGTATTATGCCTACCAACACATCAAACTAAATAAAGTATAACACTTAGGATTTAGTTGCATTATGTGTGAAAGCCTAAATACTTAGAGTCTGTAACGACGGTGCTAATTTTCGTCACTTTGAACCTATGAATCTA
This sequence comes from Centrapalus pauciflorus, assembly GCA_020465985.1. Lineage (NCBI taxonomy): Eukaryota > Viridiplantae > Streptophyta > Magnoliopsida > Asterales > Asteraceae > Centrapalus > Centrapalus pauciflorus. Next base: position 78,731 of record JAANYP010003935.1, on the reverse strand, counting down.
AGACTTAACTCCTTTTCTGATATTCTCTTTTTTTGTATTTTTGTAATTTTCTCTCTTTTTTCTTTTGTTTTTCATAGCAAAAAGCAGTAAACTAAGCTAATCTACTAACTTACTAAAAATAGAAACTTTCCTAAATTAGCAGACTTACTATAAAAAGAAAGAAATACTACTACTATAAAAGGAAATAAAATACTACTAAGGTCAAATTACTCTGGGTTGCGCATTCCATTCAGTTGAATTAAATACTCAAACCGTGACTTATCAAACGCTTTGGTAAATAAATCTGCATTATTATCTTCTGTTGCCACCTTTACCAGTTTGATTAAGTTCTTTTCAGCACAATCACGAATAAAATGATGCCTTATGTCTATGTGCTTTGTTTTACTGTGTTTAACTGGATTATTAGTTATAGCAATTGTAGATTGATTGTCTATCCTAATAGGAGTTTGAGTGTAAGCCAAACCGTAATCCCGCAATTGTTGTTGTATCCACAGAACCTGTGAACAGCAACTACCAGCAGCTACATACTCGGCCTCGCACGTTGACACGGCTACCGATGTTTGTTTCTTGCATTGCCAGGACACCAATCTCCCTCCTAGGAACTGACAACCTCCAGTCGTTGATTTGCGCGTCAAGTTGCATCCTCCGTAGTCCGAATCTGTGAACGCCTCCAACTCTAGATCTCCCTCCGCGTGATACCAAAGTCCCAGCTTCGGTTTCGACTTGAGGTATCGTAGAATCCGCTTCACAGCTTTCATATGCATCTGCTTCGGATTCGCTTGAAACCTTGCATATGAAAACTCGCACACAAATACAACACAGCAACAAATATCAGGTCTTGAAGCACGTTTAACATACATAAGTGACCCATCATGGCCCGATATACGTCGGATCCACACGGTTCACTTTCAGTACCCGGCCCGAGATTGTGATTCACTTGAATCGGCGTGCTGAAAATGGGCAGTCCATTAGTTCCCTCCATCCCAAAACCGTTTCTATATGTCATAGAAACTTAGTTTGATGGAATAAACATCCCTTCCTTTTTTGGTCAACTTGTAACCCTAAAAAGAAATTCAACTCCCCCCTAGCACTCATCTCGAACTTAGACTTCATCACCTTCTCGAAATCTTTGCACATACTGTTCGTCTGATGATCCAAAATGATATCATCGACGTTACACTCTGTTACCAAGATAAAGTGATCTCCCTTTCTCTTCACAATGATTCTCATCTATCCTAACCGCCTCTCAAAGCCATTTTCTAACAGATGGTTGGATAGAGTCTCATACCATGCCCTTAGGTGCCTGATGTAATCCGTAAAGAGCCTTATCTAAGCGTTATACTCTCAGGCATTTCAGGATGGGATCTGTAAATCCGGGCGGTTGTTCTACATACACCAACTCCTTCACCTCCCGTACAGGAAGCACTCTACACATCCGTTGATTATACTTTAAAAGCCTTGATATACCTTAAATCCCTTGAAGGAGGCAAAAGCTAAAAACAACCTAATTGCTTCTAACCTTGCTACTGGTGCAAACACTTCGTTGTAATCGATTCCCTCCTCTTGGTTGAAACCCTTTACAACTAATCTCGCCTTGTTGCGCGTGACTATACCCCGATCGTCTCTCTTGCACTTAAAAACCCATTTGGTTCCTATTGCAATCTCCCCTCGAGGTAACGGAACTAACTCCCACACTTCTAGTTTCCTAAATTGTGAAAGTTCTTCCTGCATCACTTCAACCCAGGAGTTATCCTTAAGTGCCATTTGCACATTTATGGGCTCTACTTGCGATATGAAACATGAATATAGACAAGTGTGATATGCCTCGGAGTCGTTTATCATCGACAACAACACAGTGTTGTTATTTACACTACTCCGAGTCCTCACACCCTCGTTAGGATTTCCTATGATGCTATCTATTGGATGGTTCTTGTTAATCCTAGAGGTTTCTATTTCATCAACCCTCAGATTATCTCCTAAGTTGGATCCTATTTCACCTAAAGGGGGAACAGGCTCAGCATCCACATTTTCTTCCTCACGGACGTTTTCCTCAGAGGCAGAACTTGATGCTTGAGTCTGATTCTCAGTGTTAGGTGCCTCTTGATCAGCAACTTCTGGAGAACTATCTACAGTCGCAGTAGGCTCGGACGTAGATTCGAACGTGGTCCTTGGAAAGATTTGGCCATCGTCGTTCAGATGCAACGTCGCCAAGTCCTTCTCGATTGTACCTGCATTATCATCCAGAGGAATGTTAACTGACTCAAATAACTTATCATAGTCAAATATCCATTCCGGACCAGTTTGGGGTTCATGTGTATAACTTGTGATTTCAATGTTATACACAATCTCCACAGTACCAGTTGTTTTGTTAAACACCCGTTTGTTTGGTGAGTTTGGCACATAACCTAGGAAGTATCCTTCGTCAGCCTTTTCACCAAACTTCGGTTGATGTTTTGTTCTTAAAAGTGTGCATGGTACTCCAAACGGTTCGAATCCAGTTAAGTTAGGTGGCCGTTTATTCAAAATTTCATAACATGTTTTGTTCAATGATTTGACTGTAAGGACTCTATTTAAAATGTGGCACGCGGTATTCACTGCCTCCCCCCAAAACATGGTAGGAAGCTTTGAATCCGAAATCATAGTCCTTGCAGCCTCAATCAATGTTCTGTTTTTACGTTCGGCCACCCCATTCTGTTGTGGTTCATATGGTGCACTGAATTGATGCACGATGCCCTTTGATAGGCAATATACACCAATTACAGAGTTTTTAAATTCTGTCCCATTATCACTACGAATACTTTTAACCCTAGTTCCGTAGGAATTCTCCACTTGGTCTAAAAACCCGATGAGCTTCGCAGCCGTCTCGTCCTTTGTACCTAAAAAGAAAACCCAAGAAAAACGTGAGTAATCGTCGGTGATAACTAAGCAAAACCAACTACCTCCTATACTCCTTTTGTTGATAGGGCCGAAAAGGTCCATATGCAACAAATCGAATGTCGAGGATATGGAATTCAGCTTCTTGGACTTGTGTGTCTTTTTATGTTGCTTTCCCTTCATGCACGGTAGACACTTGTCTTCAAATTGAAAGCTCTTCAGAGGCACACCTTGCACCAAACCATTCTTTGTTATGTAGTTCATTTTCCTTAGGTGCAAGTGAGCCATGCGTCTGTGCCACAAAACCGATTCCGTCTCCGAAGCTTTTGATAGTAAGCAGATCGGACCCATCGAAGTATCTGGCTTGTTCATATCGAGCATGTACAAGTCATTCTTCCTTGGCGCCCGCATCAATATCCAATCTTCAGGTATTTTGAATCCAGGCTTTAGCACTAACGCCTCAGTGTCAGTAAATAACACCGAGTTCTTCTTATCACAGATTTGAGAGACACTAATGAGATTATGAACCAGTTTATCAACGTGATAAACTTGATCCAAAGTAATCGTCCCATTAGTGACTTCTCCAGTTCCAGTGATATTTCCACCCTTGTTACCCGCGAATGATACGAATCCCCTATTACCTCCCTTGAAGTCTGTGAGAAGACTTCTTTCCCCCGTCATGTGCCTGGAGCAACCACTGTCGACGAACCACTTGTTGTTTGGACCGGTAGTTATCTCCTGCACATGAAAGAAAAGAGGTTAGTTATCACGGGGAACCCAAGCCATGACTGACTTGGTAATACCATTCTCGTCCACATACGTGAACTCTTTCAAGTACCCATCTCGCCGTTCAGGTGACTTGGGTCTTTGAACTGAATTCAGTTGTGGTGCCGAGTGATTTAGATTCACTCTTTGCCTTTGAGTAGGCATTTGTTGTGGTGCTCTAGAATAACTCTTATTGTACTGCATTTCAGACTGTGATCCCTGAGCTCTTACCGGAACATAATGTCTAACGGGAGTATGTGACCTAACTGGAGTGTGTGACCTGCTAGGTGTTGTGCTCCTATAGACTTGTTGAGGTGCTGACCTAGATTGATTAATGACACGATTTGGTGAATTTGTCCTAACCACTTCTTTTGGTCCAACCTTAACCGGTGTTTGTTTCACAACAGGTTTTGGTGCGGCCTGCACAGTTTTCTTGGTACTCTGAGAACTACTCGTGCTCGCCACACTTGTCGAGGGCTTAACAGGTGTTGGGTTCACTATCTTAGGGGTAACATCTGCTTTCCTATTTGGACAGTGAGAAGCAACATGCCCTTTCTCGTGACATCTAAAGCAAGACATCTTATCCATGGACTTTTTGGTTGGTCCCTTAGATCTAGGTGTCTCACTAGTGTCTACTTCCTTTGGTACATCTACAGTGTCTGTCTCTTCGACCTGGTCAGCCCATGAAATTTTCTGTTTTCCTGCAGGTGTTTCACTGGAGGAAGACACAAATTTCACTTTCTTAACCTTGACGGTTGAGTCAGCCACCTTAGGTGTATTATCAACTGTAGGCTCAGGTGTCGGTTCAGGTAGGTCCTCTACGTCTACTGACTTGTCAGTTTTCTCCTGAGGCTGAGGCACATAGTTCGCATTGAATGGTGGAGGAATTTCATGAAAACCTAGACCTACAGGTTTCTTAGACTGTCTTTGGGCATCTAAGACTTTTCCTAGGTTTAGGCTCGAATTCCTAAACTTTTCCAGCTTGCTATTTGCCTCTGCTACCTTAACCTTGGTCTCGGCTAGCTCTATGTCCTTGTCTTTCAGACTTTTGGTCAAGGCCTCTACGTGCTCATACATAAGCTCTATCCTAACACACTGCTCACTCAGTTTGTCTTTTAGAACGATTACGTCTTGAGCATCAGCCTTAAGCTTTTCTTTTAAATCTTGTTTTATATCATTTAGGCTAGCGTTTTCAATTTTTAAATTTTCATTTTCAGTAACTTCAGCCATGAAGGCTCTAGCATTGGACTCAGGATGTGAACTCCAGTCATAGGTACCATCTAGCTGTCTGTCAGAAGTGACATTGGATATTAGACCCGCTAGATTGGCTTGACCAGATGAAACACTCGGAAGGTATCTCTGTTGGGACTGATTTTGGTACTGTCCTTGATGCTGACTCTGTCCTTGGTATGTCTCTACCTTCGGTCTTTGACACTCCCTGGCGAAGTGTCCCAATCCCTGACAGTTGTAGCATTTGACCTTAGACTTATCAAATCCTATCCCTTTGTTGTTCATTTGCAGATTCCTCCCAGTTCGCTTGATGAATCTTTTTACCCTCTGGGTCACCATGGCCAGTTGCCACTTAAGATCCATTTCCTCTAAGTCATCAGGGTCGACCTGATCATAATCTTCATCCCATAGAGCTGGGTCATTGATTTTCCCTTGAACACAATTTCCATAAGCTGCCACAAAGGAAGCAAGCAGATTCAAATGTTCTTCTGCGGACTTTGCGCTCATCGGCATCTTTGAATAGTTCTGACTTGTCGGTGCCTGATGGACTTGAGGTTGCGGTTCTTCCGATCTTCCTAACCCTAAGAACGCGCGATTTAGTGAGTCTTCGGACTCTGGTGGTGATGACGTTTCTCCGGTGAAAAACGCTGTAGCACTCTTCGGTTCAGCTGTCACTGATGATTTAGATGTCTTTCCAAAATACATAGCCGGATTCTGGACTTGCTCGTAATCAGTCTCAGCCTTAATCATCTCAAAGTGATATGCCCTCAACGTTCCCACAATATCATCAAGTGATTGAGCATAATACTTGTCCTCATTAAGCTTAATCATTGCCACGTACATAGCCCATTTGGCTGGTAGGGCATCAAGAAGCTTGTTGTTCTTGTCAGTGTCAGAATACTCAATGCCATGACTTTCAAGCTCTGTTATCAGATGATAGAACCTTGTGATAATATCATCTAACTGTTCATCCTTAAGCGCCTTGAAAATCGCAAACTGTTGAGTTAACAGCTCTGTACGCTTTCTACGCACCCGTGGATTACCTTCACACCTTTTCTGGAGAGACTCCCAAAGTTCCTTCGACGTCCTTTGAGTCCGAAATGTGTGCAAGATATCTTGAGGTAAAGCCATACGGATAATGGAGAAAGCCTTGTTTTCAGCTTCAAATAGTTTCTTGTCATCCTCTTTCATCATTTGGTATGACAAAACCTTTTGACGGCCTTCAACTTCAGATACTGGTGGAATGTACCCTTCATCTATGCACACCCACATGCGCATATCGTTGAATCGTACAAAATCCGTAAATCTGTCCTTCCACCAGTAATAATCCTCAACTTTCATCAGCTTTGGCGGTGCATTTGCCTTCCCAACTTCGTGATCCATCTCAAGGAATTTCTGAAGGTTTGACATCTTTTCTGAAAGAAATTGAATTTGAACTTAATTAATTTAATTCGAAACTGATTTAGACTAACTTATTCGAATCTAGATAGATTCGAAACTAATTAATATTAAATCTTTTGAAATTAAATTCGATTAAGTCTTAAAAGTCAATTAGATTCGAAATAATGTCAGATTCGAAGAACTCCTTAGATTCGAAGTTATGTCAGATTCCTTAGATTCGAAGACCCTTAGAATCGAAGGCACAGCAGAGTCGAATGTCAGCAGATTCGAAGCACAGAATCGAAACAGTAACAAACTCGAAACAAACTCGAAACAATATAGACTCGAGATCCAATTCGAATGAAGTAACAGATTCGAAACAAGGTAGACTCGAAACTCTCTGAAATTGACTCGAAAGGAGCGTATTTAGGTTAGACTCGAAAATAAAGTAAAACCCTAATTACCCCTATAGATTCGAGCGCCGCAAACTCGAAAAACGGCTAACACGTTGATTTTTTGACGTTTTACAGATTAAACCACTATTTTTCAAACGAAAAATAATGATTTCGATCAAAAACGTGAAAAACAGCAAAGTGTTTCCCGAATACGAATTTGCTAAGCTCAAAAACCCGTTTTTGAGAGCAAAATCGTCCAACTAGCGTCAAGAAACCTAGAATGTATCTGATGAACACGAAGAACACCAAGAACACTCCGTAGGCTCTGATACCACTTGTAAGGTCTACGACTGCAAGATCTATCTAGACGCGGATCCGTTAACGAGTGCGGAATCCTCGTTGACGGTTAGACGGACAACTCTCAACCAACGGAAACACGGAGACTATTAGACGCTGAACGAACGACACACGAACGATCCTACGAACTAATTCTCTCCGAAACGGCACTCACCTAGCTGATAAACTCGAGATCGCCCTTTGCTTAATCCCTCACGAATTCTGCAAAAAGTCTCCTAATTATTCGAGTCTATCCCTAATTATAGACCCTGATTCGAGTCTGTTGTGGGCCAACCTCGAATCTGGCCCAAGGCCCATTCGAATCTGTCCATCTGACAGTCTCGAATCTAGCCTATTTTCGAATCTATGGTTACATTCGAATCTATCACAGATTCGAATGTCAACCCATATATAATTCGAATCTAGCCTTTTACATAAACAACAAAGTGTTGAACCTTACAATATTACATATGATTGAATTTATCTTTGTACTTTATGTTTGAACTTCTTGTAATACGTTACATCAAGTTCAAACATACAAACACTAATAAATATCAACCATATATAAACATATATATCAAAACACTTGTTAATACTCAGAATATTACTTAAACCATAATGCAGATCGATTAGACTGCTATCGTCACACAGGGTGTACCAACAACACACACACACACACACATACACATACACATGTACATGTACATGTACATATATATACATATACATACATACATACATATATATATATATATATATATATATATATATATATATTTGTGTGTATATGTATATGTATGTATGTATGTGTATGTATGTATGTTCAATGTCTAGTTGAAGGACGACTTCTTTTTCTTTGACCCCTCTTTCATTAAGAGTCAGATGAACATTTCTCACACTCCCTCTTTTTAGTATGAACTGTGCATAGTATATATGTGAATTACACATCATATTCTAACTTGATCGTCGGAGGTGGTTTCCGAGGCTGGCACCCTAGGTCCACTTCTAACGATCGGTTACATGTTTACAGCCTAGCTCCATACATGGGAGTACAACTAACAGCCAGCCTTCAAGTCCAGGTTTACCCTCACCACACACGTGGAGGATATCTCACTAACTATATATAATACAAAGGTGTGCACGAAATAAGAAAATGATGATTACATATAATAAATGTCCTAAATTATAGATAACAGAATATTCACATGATTTATCATCGAGATGTAGAGATATCCTTAATAATATAAAAGTTTCAAGATAGGAGGTTTTTATGGCAATAACAAAATAAACTTTGTCAAAAAGTCCAAGCAAAAGAAAATGAACCCCACAATAGGTATTAATTTTTTTGTTTCAAGATAATACATATATTCAATGCAAAACAATAAAATTGCCAAATTGATTAGACCCCACCTCGTATTTATTCAATTATCCTCTCAACCCCCCCCCCCCCCTCCACCCATACACAACTCTTTTATCATGGATAGGTTGTTTTAAATCTTTCTATCTTTTATTGCAAACTCATTTTAATCATTCACTCATTATGTGGGTGTTTGTTTTGAATATCTAAAAAAAAAGAGTAAAACTTCGTTGATGGGTTCTAAAAGGAGAAGAAGGTGAAGTTGAAAATGTAATTTGTCCTTTTACTTCCAGGTTATGAAGATTGACTCAAGCTTACAAAATGAAATTTAAAGTTGGAATTTATGTTAGTGGAGCAAGATACGTCAACTAAAAGTGTGGGTTATGAAATATCAGAAATCTAAATTTCATTACGAATAGCAATGATGATTTTTTTTTCACAAATAAAAAATCTTACTAAAAAAACCTATCCAAGAAGAAAAGACGAACACCAAAACTCCCAAGTATCTCCAAGGAGATAATAAGAAATGATGATCACAAATTTCTTTATAATTACAAACACACTATGAATATATTGATTAAACATTTAGATTAATAAAACAGGGAGCCAATTTTCTTTCCAAATTTAAAATTCAAGTGGTTTTAATAGAAACCCTAAACTCAACTTTATCTAGTCCATTTCATTTATTAGGTTAGAGACAAATATACCCATATTTCTAAAATATAAAGAACTTGTATAATTTTATAACATCAAATGTGCATGCTTAGACTTTAAATACAAAGTTCCTCTATTTTCTTGTTGGTGTAGTAAAGATGGATCAGACTCGGAACTAACTTGTGCTCACCCATTTGTATCTCGATCATCTTTATCTACCTGGTGTTGCCCCTAGTGATTTTCAAAGGGACGGTCCATTTCTAGTTAAGATATATAAGTTGCCGTCTACCAAAACAAATTCCTTATGACTCTTATTATTTGAATTATCGTAAGACCAAAACGAATCAGAATACTACAGAAAATTTGGAAGCGGTGCTACAAGCCAACAAGGTTAGTATGGTAGTCGAATAAAGCTTGATGTTGAATATGCAAAAAAAAACTACAAGAAAAGAATATAAAATAAAAATCAGGTTAATATGGGTTTAGATAACATACCAGTTGTTATTAGACAAAGACACGAAGGGAGCCTATCAAACCACATAAGAGTTTCATAATTTACATAAAAATTGAGTACAAGAAGAAGGTGATAAAAGTTGTCGCACAGTACCAGACCACATTTCACATACTCTATAGAATAAATCTTAGATCACCTCTAAAAAAGTTCGTCGCACGTAATTTCACATGATTGATTTCTGTATCTATCTCTTTCTTGATAAAACCATTTTACATTTACTCCAAAAAACAAATGATTGCCCTTTGGTCATTACATTAAATGAGATATTAATATCTATAACGGCTGTTGTTACAACCCATTTTTGATAGTTTATAACAGCCCTTATAAACCTCAATGATACATTATTAAAGGTCTAAATGCCTAATGCCAAAAGTCATACCCGAGGGATCAATAGGCTTTTGGCCAAAGGCCAAGCCAAGGATAATTGGTTTGGGTGACTGTTTTGGGTGCCTTGCTGCTAGTCGATCAGTGCATAAGCGCACTACGACATACTACAAGCACCAACAGCCCACCCCATTCCTTATATTTGGTGCTGCATTTTTTGTTTTTTTATGGGTAGCCCACAATTCACACAATTACAACACTAAAGTCCTAGCGCACACACATTAGGTAGTTATAAGTCATATATATATACATATATATATATATATACACACACACACACACACACACACACATATATATATATATATATATATATATGATGTTTTATAATAATCATTTACTGGACTCATCAAACTCTTGGAGCATAAAAAATTTTAAAAAAAGTTGTATGCACCAAACAAAATCCCTGGAGCATACAAAATTAAAGCACGAATACTATAACCTATCATAATAGATCTAATTGGTAAATCTTGATCTTAGTACTCATCAATATAGTTTCTAACACGTTTTGTTCTATAATGTATTTTTATGGATGACAATGAACATGAAGTCGAGGAGTACACTGACGATGAAGACATGTCTACTAATTCAAGCGAACTATATGATTTCGATATTGATCCACGTTTCTATTTTAAAATATTGTATAATACATAAAATATGACATATTTGTCGTGTGTAATATATTGTTTGGTTTTTTTGGTCTCCTTTGTACTCTTTTTATAAACTAAATTTATAACCTACTATAGGTGATATGATGTTAAATGAAGAGAATCCCAGACAAGCAATACAACCAAATCAAGAACCAAAGTCAGGAAATAAAACTAAAGCTAAGGTTAGAGGGTTAACACGGTTACCAAAGATGTTCAAAGCTTTTGAGGACCCCGGTGGTAGAAAACGTACATTACGGTTCGATGACTTGTAGATTTACGGGTAAGTATAATTAAATTAGAGTTTTCAAGTTATTTGGGTGATCTGGTAGGACGAGTAGTCGGACTTCAATACACTATGTGGAAAACGGTTACAGTAGAAATGAAAGATAAGTTATGGGATGAAACAACGGTATGACATATTTTTTTAATCAAATGTTATTAATTTTATAGTTTATTTATATATGATTACATATTTATTCATACAACCTATATAATGCAGCAATATTACGAAATCGACCAATGTAGGAGAAAGTTTGTAATGTCTCGTCTTGGTGATCTTCTACGTAATTTTAGAAGAAAAAATGTATCAAATTTATGTATTGCCCAACTTGGGTAAATCCAAGAAACTAAAAAAAGTTCCAAGACGATATCATACGTTTATTAACAAAGATGATTGGGACAAATTCGTAGAAATCAGACATTCCCAAGAATTTAAGGTTACAAATTTTAATTGTTATTTATCTCCATCATAACTTTATTTTCATTATTTTACTTAACCAATTTGTGTTGGAAGGTCATGTCGGAAGCTGGAAAATCAGATCGATTGAAGTCTCCTACCCACATAAGTTGGGATGGTCAGGATACTCGGGACTAACAGAAAAATTAGTAAGTCAAATCGTAGTTCTAAAAGCTTGAACATTTTGTTAGTGAATTGATGTTTTTAAAAGCCTACTAATGCTATAAAGCTGGACTGTTCTAATTAGGATTGTAAATGTGATATTTTTGTATAATTGCAAGATAAAAGCTAAAGAACTTGGCAAATATGAAGCTTTATAAAAGCTAAAGAACTTGGCAAATATGAAGCTCGTCCGCGGTCTTTATTTCGGAGGAAAGCACGTGAAGATGATAATGGAGAATTCAAGCATAATGATCTTAAGGATGTGACACAAAACTTAGTAAGTATCCTAAACTTCATTGTTTATTTTTTTTGCACTATTTACATAATAAGCCTCGGATATTAATACATTATATTTGCATAAATAGTTTGACACGTTGCCCAGTGTTTGATTCTTGGTTGCGGTTAACATGTTTTTGTTGTTTTATAACCAAATCATTTTAAAAAGCTACAGATTTTAAAAGCGTTATATTAAAATGTTGAATTAGCTTCATCTTGTAGTGATGTAAAAATTGTGCAATTTGGTAAATAATAAATTTCTTTATTTACAAAATTTTATGAATTGGTCTAAAAGGAAAAGCAGATTAAAGAAGGATCAATCAAGCTTGATCAAGGCACGGATGCCCTCACACTTGTCTTTGGCAAAGAACATGGTGGATTTCTAAAAGGGCTTGTAATGTGAGTTATTGTAACCAAATACTGGCATCTTCCTCAAATCAAAGGTTCATCAAAAGAACCGATTGCTCAACTTCAGCATGAACTAGAAAATGAGAGACGTGCACGGGAGTCAAAAGATAAAGAAGTTCAGGATTTGTCCACGACTATACATGCATTGATGCAACATCTTGTTTCTCAAAGACTGACAGTACCAAATTTCTCAAATACATCAAATGACATGTCTCCGATACAAGTAAAGTTATTTATTTTTATTTTACTTAGCTATTTTAATAGTTTATTTAGGAATTATTATTAGTTTTTTAGTTTTAGGTCCATGACATCTTTTTCAATATCAAGTCGCCTAGGGCTTGATGGATTATGTGGTTTACCCAGCAGACACAGTGTAGGTAGGATTTTATTTTCATCAAATCCTTTCTCAACACTCAGCTCTCAGCATTTTTCAACTAAGCTCCCTCCGGCTCACTTTTAGAATTAAATTTTGTCAGCTTTATGATGTGCCGCTAGCACACCTTAATTTTAATTAAGAAATGGATATAAATAAACTAGAACTAGCGGACAAATAGGCAAGTATTACCTATCGTTTACTAGCATAGCTTAAGTAAGTCCGGGTTGTCGAACTCAGGGACAATTGGTGTAATGATGATAGGAACCGTCAGTTAATGGTTAGCTATTGTTGAAATTGATTTAAAATGCATGTAAGATAAATATGGACAAAGATCTATCGCAATGACACACACGAGAAGGAAAGGAGATTAATAACTTGGATTTCTAACCAGGGAGAATATGTAACCAAATGGGATCACTCCCCCTAAACAATGGATGAACAATTTAAAGCGCAGATTGGATAATATGCCTACATGATTTTTAATGAAACAACCACACAAATCTCTAAGCTATGATTGAATTATTTAATCATGATAGCCAATATTGTGATCACTCAAATCTCTTATACATGAAAACAATATCGACTCATAATGCGAGCAATGACAATTTAGCTATGCGGATCTCTCGTTATAGCACAATAATCCCATAACTCACGAATTGAACACGCAAATCTCTTGTATATGTTCAGAACTTGAGTCATGCAAAACCGAATGCTCACAATAAGTTTACGAACTTTGAAAGATGATTCGGTTGACAACGAATCATAAAATTCATGCTATTCTCATAAAAACACAAATTCCCTCTCATTGTTATGAAAACACTTTTTAAACATACTCTTTCACCATCTCTAGTAGAAAGGTTCAAAGACACCAAGATATTTGGATCATCAAAAACGAATACTAACTATCTCGAACTCTCGTTATGGACATAATAAAGCATTCATAGCAAGTTTAAAGAGTCTCAAACAATACAACGAGATTTTCATTCAAAGAAAGCAAACTATGACGTATCATCCAATCATATACAAAATATAAATCATCCAATGTTTAGGGTTTGTTACCCAAATGATTACATAGCAAAACTACTCCATTCTCATGGAGTAAAACACCATCTCAAAATAAGAAAGAATTCTACACATTAAGATAAACTTAGGTATAAGAATAACTCCCCTAATGATGTATCTGATGATGAAGATGCAATCCACCATGTCAAAACTCCAAGATAATCTCCTTCCTTGCCTTCCTTCTTCCCCTAGAAATCAAGAGTGTGTGTGTTTTTGGTGATAAAAATCGTCTCCCTTCAAAAATGAGCAGAATTCTCCTTTTATAGGCTGGGGAGAACTCGCCGAGTTCAAGGTTTGAACTCCCCGAGTTCATGAGTTGTCAGCTTATGATTTGATCTCCAGGAGGGAGAACTCGCCGAGTTCATGAAGGAACTCCCCGAGTTCATGAGTTGTCGACTCCTCATTTGATCGAGTTCAGGAGGAACTCCCCGAGTTCAGGTGGAACTCCCCGAGTTCAGGGGGAACTCCCCGAGTTCAGGAGGAACTCCCCGAGTTCAGGAGCAGGTCAGACTTTCTGTTTTGATGTGAACTCGCCGAGTAGGTGTCTGAACTCGCCGAGTTCTTGTTGTTTCAGCTCCTTCCACTTCTATTTACTCAACAAACACCTGAAATGACAACATGAACCTATAAGATCGAGTTTGAGAACAATAACAACCAAAAAGCTATGCAAAACACGAGATATCGTCCGATAAAATATGTACAAATTGGACGATATCAAACATTCCCACACTTAACCTTTGCTTGTCCTCAAGCAAATCCGGCTTAATTACCATGCTTACGAAAAGAACTCATTGGCTTTTTAATGTGATCATCAATTCACAAACATTTTAGAGATCTGAACGCATTAAAGACTTAGTGGCGGAAAGTGCAAAGCATTAAATAATAGGAACAAAACCTTGAATTCTCGACTGGCACCGAAATAGCTACATTAAACAACCTGATCAATCCAGACCAAAGCAACACTTAAACACCTCACTCAATGAAGCTCTCTACCCTCGGTGTTTAGGCTTAAACAAAACACTCAAATGCACAATTTGTCACAATTATTTACCATAAGCTTGCCAAAAGATCAAAATTCCAACACTTGAATTGAAACGATGCAATCATCAAGAGGACTTCAAAAAGGGCAAAATTGGGTTAAGGGTAAGGTGAGAAATTTTTGGAAAGGTGGTGTGAAATAGCTTTAAGTTCGTACCATCAAGAAACGTCTCTATAATACAAAATAGATAGGAATGAGCAACCTTTGATTTTTATTTTTTTTAGTTTTTTTTTTAATTTTGAAATATGAGACTACTTTGCTAGAAGCTTTTCACGAATTTTTTTTTCTTTTACGAGTGGGTCTTAAGTAGCTCAATTATAGTTGCTTTTTTTTTTTGGCTAACTATTCCTCTCATTAATTCACGTTTCAACTTGAAATGGGGCACGAACGTTGGCTAGGGTTACTAAAGAAAAACGGATAAATATGGCTAAACAAAAAGATGGTTATCATAAAAAAAATAAAAAGGCTAAGGCTCGAAAGTGGCTATCTAATGGATATATGGGTGAAAAGGAAAAAGAAAAGGCTGATGTTTGGGTAATCCTAAAATGCCTCTATCACACGACTGCAACATTTCAAAATCGTATTTTCAAAAAGAATCTTTATGGCAAGTTCTGAAATAAAAGTAACAAATGGCATGCACACATAATCAATCGAAACAAGAGCAAGAACGTATTCATGAATGCTCGAAACGGCTCAAAACTCACGAAACGAAATGACATGTAGGGCTATAATGTGCAAAATCCAACTTTGGTCCGAACAACAAGGTTATGTAGCAATATCCAGTTCATAAGAGAATTCAAACTAAAGATCCTACTTAAAGCTTTCCATTTAACTCACAAAAATCGATTATGCAAATAGATCTAAAACCTATTCGAGAATTGAATTTTTAAAATTTTCGGCCAAATTGAACAAATAATAAACATGTCAAGCAAGATTTCCTAAGTGCCAAGCAAAATCAATCATTGGTTAGAGTTCTAACCCATATTCCCACACTTAAGAATTTCATTGTCCTCAATGAAACAAAATGGACAATATAAACGTGCAAGCATGTAAGTGAAAGGAAGGAAAAATACTCCCTGAGTGCGTGGAAGAGGAGAGCTCAAAGGATAGCCAACCAAAATTTTGCAAGCGTGTAGAGTTGGAGCGAAGTGCACAACCGACTCTGAGCAATGCAATATATCCTTAGAGGAAGGGATTGCCAAAACTATCAAAACAACAACGTCAATACAAGCTAAACTAAACTACAATGACAAGAAAAAGTAAATCGCTTGGGTTGCCTCCCAAGAAGCGCTTGTTTATAGGGTCCCTAGCTTGACCCTATCCCACTTGGCTTAACTTTTAAAGGGATGAAAAGGGTAAAAGGCATACCTTTGAGTTGAGTGCAAAATATAATTTTAAACGGTAAAGCTCTGCACTCCTTACCCTTACTACCTCCATCAGTGTGTAAATGCTTACGCTTCGACGCTGGAGGGTTATGAAGTTCCTTTAGTAGTCGTGAGTCAAGACTCCTAGCATCACCAACCTGTGACTCCAATAGATCCATCCAAGAATTAGTACATTCAAATACAGGCGATGGCATCACAACATCAACATATATAAATGAAAGCTCATCAAAAAGGGTAGAGTCAACTCCCTCATTGTATATAGGAGGAGGCATATCAACACCAAGTAGTCGAGCAAGCTCTTCTAAATCCCTCTCGGGATTGAAGTCATCTTCAGTCCCATCATCGATAATCGGAGGTGGGATGTGTGCAATACTTTGTGGGCTTGGGATTTGCACCTTGTCCATTAATGTCTCCGATGTTTTGATGACCGGAAGAGCATGTAAAGAAGTTTCATCATAGATACACTCAACATCATCATCCGAATCACTAAAATCGGCGTCATAAATGCGGATGTGTTCTTCGTTTTCTTTGCTCTCCTCTACTTTGCTTGAACTACTTTCTGATGGCGCTTCCGTACGCAATTCATCCATTTGACTCCTTTGTCTCATGAGGTTGTCAAGGATTTCTGAAACGCTTTGTTGGTAACGGAGGCTCATCTGGCACTGATGAAATAGATCCTCCATGCTTGACTCTATCTCGGGTTGATGTTGCGATGGAGTTTGGTAATGATATTGGGTGTCTTGACTTTGGTAGTGTTGGGTGGAGGATAGGTATGAAGATTGATACATGCTTTCATTTTGATATTGGGAAGAGGTGGGATTGGTCGGGTAGTTAATGTTGACCTCCTCTTGACAACACCTTGCTTCAAAGTTACCTTCATACAACTCAAATATATGATCCATCCTACACAAAACACACCAAACAAAATATGACAAAATAAAGATAAATTAAACTAAGGAATAGACAGTGAAATAAACAAAACAAAAAATTGAATATGGGAATTCTATGTACATGAAAAATAATTCCCATACTTGAATTTTTAAATAAAATAATTTTTTTTAACTAACGAGAAACTTAAGGTTGTTCTCAAAACCACACCGCTTGTCCCCGGCAACGGCGCCAAAAACTTGATGTGCCGCTAGCACACCTTAATTTTAATTAAGAAATGGATATAAATAAACTAGAACTAGCGGACAAATAGGCAAGTATTACCTATCGTTTACTAGCATAGCTTAAGTAAGTCCGGGTTGTCGAACTCAGGGACAATTGGTGTAATGATGATAGGAACCGTCAGTTAATGGTTAGCTATTGTTGAAATTGATTTAAAATGCATGTAAGATAAATATGGACAAAGATCTATCGCAATGACACACACGAGAAGGAAAGGAGATTAATAACTTGGATTTCTAACAAGGGAGAATATGTAACCAAATGGGATCACTCCCCCTAAACAATGGATGAACAATTTAAAGCGCAGATTGGATAATATGCCTACATGATTTTTAATGAAACAACCACACAAATCTCTAAGCTATGATTGAATTATTTAATCATGATAGCCAATATTGTGATCACTCAAATCTCTTATACATGAAAACAATATCGACTCATAATGCGAGCAATGACAATTTAGCTATGCGGATCTCTCGTTATAGCACAATAATCCCATAACTCACGAATTGAACACGCAAATCTCTTTTATATGTTCAGAACTTGAGTCATGCAAAACCGAATGCTCACAATAAGTTTACGAACTTTGAAAGATGATTCGGTTGACAACGAATCATAAAATTCATGCTATTCTCATAAAAACACAAATTCCCTCTCATTGTTATGAAAACACTTTTTAAACATACTCTTTCACCATCTCTAGTAGAAAGGTTCAAAGACACCAAGATATTTGGATCATCAAAAACGAATACTAACTATCTCGAACTCTCGTTATGGACATAATAAAGCATTCATAGCAAGTTTAAAGAGTCTCAAACAATACAACGAGATTTTCATTCAAAGAAAGCAAACTATGACGTATCATCCAATCATATACAAAATATAAATCATCCAATGTTTAGGGTTTGTTACCCAAATGATTACATAGCAAAACTACTCCATTCTCATGGAGTAAAACACCATCTCAAAATAAGAAAGAATTCTACACATTAAGATAAACTTAGGTATAAGAATAACTCCCCTAATGATGTATCTGATGATGAAGATGCAATCCACCATGTCAAAACTCCAAGATAATCTCCTTCCTTGCCTTCCTTCTTCCCCTAGAAATCAAGAGTGTGTGTGTTTTTGGTGATAAAAATCGTCTCCCTTCAAAAATGAGCAGAATTCTCCTTTTATAGGCTGGGGAGAACTCGCCGAGTTCAAGGTTTGAACTCCCCGAGTTCATGAGTTGTCAGCTTATGATTTGATCTCCAGGAGGGAGAACTCGCCGAGTTCATGAAGGAACTCCCCGAGTTCATGAGTTGTCGACTCCTCATTTGATCGAGTTCAGGAGGAACTCCCCGAGTTCAGGTGGAACTCCCCGAGTTCAGGGGGAACTCCCCGAGTTCAGGAGGAACTCCCCGAGTTCAGGAGCAGGTCAAACTTTCTGTTTTGATGTGAACTCGCCGAGTAGGTGTCTGAACTCGCCGAGTTCTTGTTGTTTCAGCTCCTTCCACTTCTATTTACTCAACAAACACCTGAAATGACAACATGAACCTATAAGATCGAGTTTGAGAACAATAACAACCAAAAAGCTATGCAAAACACGAGATATCGTCCGATAAAATATGTACAAATTGGACGATATCACTTTACAACAAAAGCATGATCTGATGCACCACCATCTCCTTTCAATATATCCCTCTCATTTGATTTCATCTCTAAGGGGGAGATTGTTGGGTACAATATTTTGTAGAGGTGAAACTAATTTTGCATGTAATAATTGCTTTCATCTCTAAGGGGGAGATTGTTAGGAATAAATATTAAATAGAGATGAAAACAATTATAGTATAGAAGTTCAGAGTCAATATTGTAAATACTTAATTGTATAGGGGTTGTTTGTGTAAATACACAATACTTGTGTATTGTGTATAAATAATAGTGTTGACAGAATTAGAAGGATATATATACACGGTTGCATGATTGCATGTGGATGAATACTTAGAGAGAAGAGTACAGTTCAAGAAACCTTGCACCCCAATGTAATATTCTCTATTCTCAATACTAAGCATTCGACATATTGTGATTGAATGATTGTTGTTCATATGTTTGATTGTTATATGAATTGCATGGAAATTATATATTATCAATTGGTATCAGAGCCTAATATGGCTGAATTTGAGTGAATTTTTGAATCTGAAATCGTTTTTTCAAGAACGTTGTTCTATTCATTTTTATTTTTTTGAAAATCTGAAAATCATTTGAGGATTTTGATTCTATGGATGAAATGATCTGATATTTGGATCGAAGGTGTGAATTTTAAAGACAAATTCAATGATATAAGTCAGATTTTAACTCCAAACACACAAAAAGTAATTTGAAGTTTACTGATTTTTCAAAATATTTATGTTCTTACTGATTTTTGTCTAATTTTGGGTTTTTTAATCTGAAATTAGCCAAACACGTTTCACAAAAAGTGTTTCTGTGTTAAAAACGAACCTTCTATTTCAACTTGGGATCAATTCATGAATTGTTGTTGAAAAAGTTTGAATCTGAACTTGTTTTTTGTTGAAAAATGCTAAAACTCGGGTAATACTACATTCATAGCTTTACTCGAGTTTTACAAAGAAGTCATTCGAGTTGGATCAAGAGTTGATCGAGTTGGAAGAGTTTTTTTATCGAGTTGTATAAAGAATTGATCGAGTTTGGTTCATTTGATATTCAAGTTGTATACTTCTTTGATCGAGTTGATAAAAGAGTTAATCGAGAAAATTCATGTTTCATTCGAGTTGATCAAAGAGTTAATCAAGAAACTTTATGTTTCATTCGATTTGATCACAGAGTAATTCGAGTTAACTTCTGTTTCATTCGAGAAAGTTCAAGGGTGATTCGAGTTGAACATAAGTTCATTCGAGTTTCAAGCTTCATCATTCGAGTTTCATCAAGCTTATTCAAGTTCAATTCTCCTTCAATCGAGTTTGATAGTGTTTCAATTGAGTTTCTCACTTAAACATCCGAGTTTAATTCTTTATCATTCGAGTTTCATTACTCTTCATTCGAGTTGAGTCCTTATTCATTCGAGTTTCATCATTAGTTGGTATATTTGACCATAGCTGCTTAAATTGGCCATAACTTTTGACTGGAACATTGTTAGAAGGCCTACCATACGTCAAATCGAAGCTTGAACAGAGATCTACAATTTCTAGAACTGGCTTCGCCAGTAAATGATAATTCATACTTTCCATGCAATTCATATAACAATCAAACATATGAACAACACTCATTCAATCACAATCTGTCGAATGCTTAGTATTGAGAATAGAGAATATTACATTGGGGTGCAAGGTTTCTTGAATTGTACTCTTCTCTCTAAGTATTCATCCACATGCAATCATGCAACCGTGTATATCCTTTGAATTCTGTCAACACTACTATTTATACACAATACACAAGTATTGTGTATTTACATAAACAACCCCTATACAATTAAGTTTTACAATATTGACTCTGAACATTTACACTATAATTGTTTTCATCCCTATATAATATTTATTCCTAACACTTTTTGATCAGCTCCAGGGGGCGAGCTATTTTTCGAAGATCGATATGCGTTCCGGATATCATCAGCTGCGGGTCAGAGATGAGGATGTGCCTAAGACTGCGTTTAGGACCAGATATGGCCATTATGAGTTCTTAGTAATGCCATTTGGGCTGACTAACGCCCCAGCAGCGTTTATGGACCTGATGAATAGGATCTGCAGGCCGATGCTCGACCGATTTGTGATAGTGTTCATCGATGATATTTTGATCTACTCGAGGAGTAGCGAGGAGCACGGCCAGCATTTGAGAGAGGTGTTGAGCACTTTATAGAGAGAGAGGTTGTATGCCAAGTTTTCGAAGTGTGAGTTTTGGCTTCAAGAGGTACAGTTCTTAGGGCACATGGTGACTAGTGATAGGGTGAAGGTGGATCCGGCAAAGATCAAGGCGATTATGAGTTGCGGTCAGCCCACATCAGTATCGAGGTTCGTAGCTTCTTGGGTCTAGCTGGGTACTATCGACGGTTTATTGAGAACTTTTCGCGGATCGCAGTACCATTGACGATGTTGACCCGACAGTTTGTGCCGTTTGTATGGATCGAGGGGCAGGAGAGTGACTTCTTAGAGTTGAAGAATCGGTTGTGTAGGGCTCCGATTCTAGCATTACCAGAGGGTTCTGAGGATTTTGCTATGTATTGCGATGCTTCTTTTACTGGGTTGGGGTGTGTACTGATGCAAAGAGGCAAGGTGATTGCTTATGCCTCGATACAGCTTCGGAGTTACGAGTTAAGTCGGCTGGTGCACGATTTGGAGTTGGACGCCATTGCCTTTGCTTTGAAGATATGGCGGCCTTATCTTTATGGGACGCGCTTTATAGTGTACACCGACCATAAGAGTTTACAGTATTTATTCAGCCAGAAGGAGCTGAACATGAGGCAGAGACGCAGCATGGAGCTCCTGAAGGACTATAATTGTGACATCCAGTACCACCCAGGGAAAGCTAACATGGTGGCAGACGCCTTGAGCAGGAGATCTTATGAGTAGACGGTTACGTCCAGAGCTTCTCGGTTAGAGGTCATGTCGACCTTGATTGATAGTATGCGATTGGCTAAGGAAGAGGGGTTAAGAGAGGAGAATGTGCAGAGGGAGAGATTGGTTGGGCAGCTCGAGTTATTGAGTAGAAATGACAGAAGGCTGATGGTGCTCCGTGATAGAGTGTGGGTCCCTCGAGTAGGAAATTTGTGGCAACTGATTCTAGACGATTCTCATAAGTCCAGGTTATCGATCCATCCGGGCAGCACGAAGATGTACAAAGATTTGCGAGCTCATTACTGCTGGCCGGGGATGAAGAGAGACGTAGGGAAGTATGTGGAGGCGTGTATGACGTGTATGAGGGTTAAAAGTGACCATCAGAAGCCGCATGGTAGACTCCAGCCGTTAGAGATTCCAGAGTGGAAATGGTTTGATATCACATCACCATGGACTTCATAGTGAGACTCTCGCGGACTGTTCGTGGGAATGATATGATTTGGGTTATTATCGATCGACTTACGAAGAGCGCTCACTTCTTGGCCGTTCGCGGGACTATTTCGATGGATCAGTTGGCGCGCCTCTACATCAATGAGATCGTTACGAGGCATGGAGTCCCGAGATCTATCACGTCTGACCGAGATAGCCGATTTGTATCGCGATTTAGGCAGAGTTTTCAGAGAGAGTTGGGCACCCGAGTTCAGCTGAATACAGCCTACGATCCTCAGACAGGGGGTCAAACAGAGCGGACTAATCAGACGTTGGAGGATATGCTGCGAGCTTGTGTTATTGACTTTGGGGGTAGCTGGGATCTTCATTTGTCGCTCGTTGAGTTTGCGTATAATAACAGCTACCACGCGTCTATCGCCATGCCTCTGTTCGAGGCTCTTTATGGGCGTAAGTGTTTGACGCCGATATGTTGGAGAGAGGTTGGGGTGCATCCTATTAGCGGACCAGAGGTTCTTCAGGAGACTAGCGACAAGGTCGCTATGATTCAGCAGCACATTAGGACATCTCAAAGTCGCCAGAAGAGCTATGCAGATCGCCGGATGTCCGAGTTGGAGTTTCAGGTCGGAGACTCCGTGATGCTAAAAGTCTTACCTTGGAAGGGGATTATCCGGTTCCGGAGACGAGGTAAGCTGGGCTCGCGCTATATTGGGCCATTTGAGGTCGTCGAGAGGATCGGGGATCAGGCTTATCGCCTGAATTGCCTCCAGAGCTATCGGGAGTCCATAATGTGTTACATGTTAGCCACCTTCGTAAGTCAGAAATTGAGGTCGATAATAGGCTTCAGTATGCTGAGCAACCAGAGGCAGTGACGGATCGAAAGGTGAAGAGGCTACGTAACAAAGAGGTGGTGTTAGTGTTGGTGCAGTGGAAGCACCATAAGGGTACCAACACCACATAGGAGCCATAGTAAGAGATGCGTAGCCGCTATCCTCACCTCTTTACCTTGAGCTAGATTCTTAGGACAGAATCTTCATAAGGAGGGAGGACTTGTAACATCCCAATTTTGGGAAAGGTACGTGGAATTATTTTATTGGTGATTGTTATTTAATTTGGGACCCGGCGATATAAATTTGTGTTTTGTGGTATCGGGATCGGATTTTGGGTATTGGACCGAGTTATACCCAAAACGTATATATATCTCTTCCCTTGCTCTTCCTTTCATTTCAAAAGCCAGAGGCTAAAAGTGTATGTGTGTGTATTTCGAAATTCAAGAGCTGCAGCAATAGGGGAATCAAACCTTAGCTTGTGATCTGAGCTATTAATCATCATCATCATCTTCAATTTTGCCACCAAAATCCAAAGTGAGTATTGAGCTTCAATAACATGGGTTAATAGTTGTTGATTGTGAGTAATTGATTGAATTGAGATTATATGTGTTATGGGTTAAATTCAGGATGTTTTGGTTGCATTAAATCCAGTTGTAATCGAGTTTTTGAGATAAAATCGGTTCTGTGCGATAAACAGAGCTCACTGGACCTGTTCGTCCGTGAGCGCGGCCGCGATCCCTTGATCGTGGGTCGCGATGTTCTTGAGTAGATCGCAGGCAGTTCGGGTTTGGGCGCGGGTCGCAGTGTGAGCGCGGTCAGGATCGAGCCATCGCGACCGCGACCGCGATGGGGCCAGTGCAGCCGCGATGCGGTAGGGTTTAGGGTTGGGGTCTTGGGCTTGTTGTGTCTTGTGTTTAGGTCTTTGGGTTTGTGTGAGTTGTTGGTAACTGCATATAGAGTTGTTGGTAACTGCATATAGAGTTGTTGGGTTGAGATTGTAATATCGAGTATTGTGTTGTGATTACAGGGTTTCGCATTGATAGGGTAGGGAAAGGGCAGGGAACCGAGACTGAGTAGTGTAGCTAGCAGGGCAGGTGAGTTTGCATGTTTTTCTTGAGATACTTGTACGCTTATTTATTTAATACTGCATGATCTTTTTTACTGAGTTTTCTTACGAGCTTTATTGAGATATTATCATGCATGTATTATTGTGTTGTATTGAGAACTGTGTTTATAATATGAGATTTGAGACACTTGAGCTTTCGAGATACTAAACCGTATGGCTAGGCAGGGGTCGGGTCGCTCCCGATTCCCTTTTGAGTCCTGACGACTGCTTTGTGCGTTCTAGGGATTTGGGTACATGGATTCGTCCACACGGGCTGAGTACCTATTCGAGCTACTTTGTGGGATCTCATATATTTGTTCTGTAGAGAATGCTGAACATTTTATTATCGAGTTTACTTATTTTTATCGAGCTTTATAATCGTACACTAACACTTGCATTCTCACCAGCTTTACCTGACCTGTGTGTGTTATTGTGTGTATCTTAGGTGATCGGAGCGATAGTAGGCCTGCTGGACCAAAGTAGGGTTACTGTTGCATCTTTTGAGGAGTTAGCTACTTGTGCTAGAGGTAGTTAAATTTTGGGGTTGTCATATATACTTCGGATAGGTTGCTTTACTTTCAGGGATCACCGTGACTTGGTTATGTAAATTAATGTTTTAAAACTATCGAGTTTCCACATATGTGTTTTGGGAATAGTGTAGAGACTATAATATTATATCCCTGTTGACGTGGTATTTATGTGGCATCATGGATTAGTTCGAGGGTGTTACATATTATATATAAAATAAAATAATTAGTCAGCTGCATACCAACCTTCCTAACAAAAATAGTTCCGATGATAACAATTTTTATATCAGAATGTAGATAAAAATAATACGATCATAATAATATATTTAAATTTTAATAAAATATAACATATCAGAAGTTATCACAGAAAAAAAAATGTTATACATTATATATAAAGTAAAAAAAGGTTGAAGTGAAAGAATTGGCTTGGAAAGAGCTGATAAATATTGGTGACGACCCTTATGCTGAAGTAATTGCGAGAATTATTAGGAAAGAGGGTCGGTCAGGAAAATTTGAAAGGCTCAAGCCAAGAACTGGGAAGAGAGTAGAGGACGCATCAAGAATAGATCCTCATACAGGTAGACCATGGGCTAGAATGGTATACAAGCCTGTAAGATGTTTGAAGAGAGTGCCAATGAAGACGATGCCACAGGATGTTTTGAGCAACATGAAGTGGTGGTACGTTGATAATGAAACTGCTGAAGCAATCATGGAGGATCAAGACAAGAAGGTTATTTTGAAGGTATATGATCCACTGCATTTGATAAATTTATCGAAGGACGACCTACAGAAGCTGAATGATCAGCCTATCTTCTTTCATGAAGGTTGGAGATCTGATGCTAGGAAGTTCCAGAAGGTAGTGAAAGTATGTATAGATGCAGGTTTATATGCAGGTAGTAGTATATATAGTTTTAGTACTTAATCAAAATATAAATAGTTAGTTAGAAGCTATCGTCAAGGGGGAGTCTGTTGGTACACTATGTGTGACGATAGCAGTCTAAGTGTACTAGCATTTTGGTTCAAGTAATATTACAAAGGATTGGGTATTAACGAGTGTTTGATATATGTGTTTATATATGCTTGATAATTATTGATTGTATGTTTGAACTTGATGTAATGTATTACAAGAAGTTCAAACATAATGTTCAAAGATAAATTCAAACATAAGTTAAAACATAAGTTCAAATATAAGTTTAATATGTGAAATTCGAATTTAGAATAAATTCGAATTTGTCATTTGATGAATTTCGAATTTGTAGTAAATTCGAATGAATCCTATAAGGCAGATTCGAGATTGTCAAGGGGACAAACTCGAATGGGCCTTGGGCCTGATTCGAGTTTGGCCCATGACAAACTCGAATGAGCCTCTATAATTAGGGATTAACTCGAATCATTAAGGGACTTTTGCAGAATTCGTGTGAGATTAAGCAAAAGGGCGATCTCGAGTTTATCAGTATTGTGAGTGTTATTTCGGAGAGAATCATCTCGTAGGTGCGTTCGTCGTCGACCGTACAGCGTTGTGATAGTCTCCGTGTTCCGTGTGAGAGTTGTTTCCGTCAAGCCGTTAACGAGGATTCCGCACTCGTTGACGGTGTCGCGTCTATATAGAACCAGCTTATAATGCCTCCAGAGAGATTTTCTGCACCGGGAACCCTCATCTTCTTCTTCATTTTCGGCTTTTCCTTCTTTTGTTCCTTCTTGAACCATAGATTCAGTAAGTCGGCCCTGGACGGCTCTTTTTCTACTCTTTCAAATTCAGAATCTTCAACCGAGGCTATTTTGATTTCGTCTATATCAATCACATTGTGATTATTGCGCACATACAACTCCGTGATAGGTTGTGAATTTATGATCACCTCGTTGACATTATCGTCCTCGTATTCTATCACTTCGTCGTCAGATTGCCAATCAACAATATCCTCGGGCACAAACTCACCCTCTTCCAGGTCTTCCATTTCATCTTCAAAATCAAAACCAAAGTCTAGAGGGTGTTCATCGATATCCATTAATGCTTCAATCATTTCATGTATCTCAGACTCTGTGACTTTTGAGGAACTAGCCTCACCTCCTGCAGCTCCCGACTGACTCGGCTCCCCCTGAATCTCAGCATGCTGAGCAGCAGAAAAATCTACTGGCTCATTATCTCTTTGTGCACTGGGATCATTGCCGTCATCATCTACACCCCTTGGCAGCTCCTCCTGATCCCGACAACTCGTCTCCCCCTGAGCCTTTAGATTTTTAAATAATTGCTCAATAAGGGATCGCATTGATCGAATCTCGGCCGCCTGATCGGAAACAAAGGTTTTGAGCTCTAAATTTTCTTCCTCGATCTTGCCCACAACTTTCTTCAATTCAGCATTCTCGTTGTCTATTTTTGCATTATGAGCTTGAATTTCACCGAGAGCTTTAGTCCGACCAAAGATTTGGACTTGTTGGAAGTCGACCTTGCTTTTTAGCTCAGAAAACCTTTGATTTTCTGCGAAGGTTGATGATGTGGATGGTATGGATTGTATGGGAGTTGGAATGATTGGCGAGGGGATGTATGGTTCAACAGGTGGTGATGGTGGTGGAATGGTTGTTTGAACAGGTGGAGGTTGAGGTATTTCTGGCTGGGAAGCAGAGGCCGAGGAAGCTCCCTGCATGAACCTATGGCGTTTGGCCCTTTGTCGATGTACCAAAGGTGCTACCTCCTCTTCTTCATAATCTGAGTCATCTGACTCCCCTGAAGCTCTTTTCCTCCTAACCTCTTCCTCAGACACAACTAAACGTGAGCCATATGTCCCTATTTGAATGGACGGATTTGCAGTTACAGTATCTGGGGCCTCCACCTCAATCTCCTCAGTTTCTTCGGAATCAGAAGTTGAGACGGCTTCGCCTTCTGGCGCTGGTTGATAGTCATCTATTTGTTTAAAAACATCAACTTCTCCTTCTGGAGGCTCCAATAAATCTCCAACTAGTTCAGCCGTGATTTCCTCATTAGCATTCGGACCTGCTGCCCAAATCTCTTCCAACGTTTGTAATGTCGGATCAGATACCGATGGTGCACTTGAAGGGCCAGCCTCTTCCGGCTCTTGAGCTTGGCTTGTAGAAGGCCTATCTGCCTGAATTTGTCTCGCGGATGGCCTTTGTCTTCTCCTCTGTTGTTGAGGCCTTGGTTGTTGTTGTCACTGTTGCTGCCTATTTATACCAACAACATTCGAGTTTGTGGCCACTTTCGAGTTTACTGACAAACTTGAGGCCCCTGCCAAATTAGAATTCGAATTTGGCTTAAACTCGAATTTGATCTGAAACTTTTGAAAATTTCAAAAAATTTTGAAATTAATTCAACTTTTTCAAACTTTTCATGTAACAGAATAAACTATGCCAAATCTTTTACCCTAAGCACAAGATTTTCACGCAATGTTTATTTTATTCAACTAGGAATACACCCTCAGTAATTTTGACATTTTTCCTAAGAAAAAATAAAATAAAATAAACTAAAAATAAAATTAAAATTAAAATTAAATTAAAATTAAAAATAAATAAATTAAAGTTAAAATTTTGAACAAAAATTAAACTTAGACTAAACTACATTATTATTTAAAATTACAACCTATACTAAACACTTAACAAAATATTTTTGACGAGCATAGTCAAAGAAAGGTTCAATCAGATTGCGGTGTCAAATACTCACTTTCAGTATTTAAACTTTCACACTTAGGAATTTTTGATCCCTTTGATTGTTTGGCGTGACATACATTTCTAGCCGATTGTTGGTATTATTTTCCCTCTAAACATGCTACATTTCGGAATATCTCTTGGCCTTTTCATTTATCATGAAATTATCTTACGTGACTCAGACATAGACATACTTTTATGATCAAGGCATACAGACAATGATTCTAACTTTTTGGTATTTGCAAACTTTCTTTAAAAGGCAAACATCGGACACAGGTCTGTATTTACATACAACAAAGTGTCTTAGTTTGTCTTAAGGTTTATTTTTAAAGCTAGCAAGACAGCGGTGACAGGTCTGTACCGACGTACAACAAAGCGACTTATCTTGCTAACCCGAATCAAAACAGAGGCAACAGGTCTGTACTTACGTACAACAGAGTTACTTGTTTTTTACTCTTAATTCAGTATGATTTTTCTACGCTTTTCATTTTAAGATGTATTTGATGTTGCTATACATCCCCAGAAAGTTTGCATACCTCATTTATAATCAAAGTTTGTATGTCTCGTACATAAAAATTAAGACTGATTGGTCATACATCTAAGTTAGTGACACGTTTGACTTTTTCTTGAGTATTTCATTAGCCTTGAGATTCCCTATATGTATTATGCCTACCAACATATCTAACTAGATAATGTACAACACTTAGAATTTAGAGTAAAGGACATTTTTGGTCCTTGTGGTTTGATGGTTTACCCGGATTCAGTCCCTTAACCATAATAAGGTCAAATTTCATCCCTATTTTGCTAATTTTGTGCCCTTTTAGTCCCTCGTCCGTTAAACTTAACGACACAACCATTAAATGTGTAAAAATGGCATTTTTACCCTTTTATTAAGACGTTTTTAGTCCCTATGGTTTTATTATTTACCCAATTATAGTCCAACATTTATTTTATTTTATCTTTATAATACTCTTATATTATTTATAGATATACTTAATTCATTATAAACACACTTATTTTATTTATAAATATAGTTATGTTTTAATATTTTATTTACATTTACTATTGTTCGTATTTTATTTAAAATTGAACTTTTATTTTAATTTAAATATATATTTCTTTACTAATTTATTTAAAGTTCATCTTCTTTATTAATTTTAATTTTTATAATATTATTGTTGACATTTATATATGTAATTTTGTTTGTTGTGTTTAAGTAAATCTAATATCGTCGATATTTTTCCTCTCCAAAGTCACTATTTCTTCAAGTATATTCCAACCTAATCAATTATCAACACATAAATTATATTATATGTGTTGGATATATATATATATATATATATATATATATATATATATATATATATATATATATATATGTATATAATTTATGTGTATATAATTTAATACACATAAATTTATGTGTATATAAATTAATACACATAATGTTTATGTGTATATTATATAATTTATGTCTTGGATATACCTAATGTAAATGATCATTCACATATATTTTTTTTGAATAGACATGTATAAGCAACATTATAAGACTTTTTTTAAAAATGAGCAACATCATAAATCTTGTGAATGGTAAAAAAAGATCATGTGAATGGTCATTTCACGCCATGTGAATGGCGTGAAATGACCATTCACATGGATGACCATTCACATAAATATGCATTGAACATTCACATAATTTTTTAGGACACAGAAAATGTGAATGTATGTGAAATTCATATATCATGTGTATAACATTAATTTAAACATGGTTATGAGAAAAATTTTAAGGTTGGTACCTTCGGGTGCACTTGATTTCGAGAGCTACTTTTTTTTAACCTAACTATATATATATATGTAACATCCCGATTTTGAGATAGGTACGTGGAATTATTTCATTGGGTTAGTTATTTAATTTGGGACTCGGGGATATAAATTTGTAATTTGAGGTATCGGGATCGGAATTTTGGGTATCGGACCGAGTTAAACTAAAAACGTATATATGTATGTGCTTCTTGGATGCTTGCTTTCATTTCTCCATCTCCAAATCAGAACTAAAGGTGTATGTGTGTGTGAATTGTGAATTTCAGCAACCTCAATCAGAACTTGAAGCTCCAGATTGTAACTCAAGCCTCCAAATTCAGCCTCAACTTCTTCTTTTGAGATTGGAACCATATTAGAGGTGATTTCGAGTTGAATTCGCGGATTAATTGTTGTGGATTGTGAATAAGTAATTGAATTGGGTTTATATCTGTTTCTGAATAAATTCGAGTTGGTAATCATGATTAAAATCAAGCTGAAATGGTGTTGGGGAGATTTCCCCTGGTCTGCTGTAAAACAGAGCATACCTGTTACTGTTCGTCCGTGAGCGCGGCCGCGATCCTCTGATCGCGGGCCGTGATGTTCTTGAGGTGATCGCAGGCGGTTGGCGTCCGAGCTCGGGCCGCGATGTGAGCGCGGCCGAGAATGAGGCCATTGCGACCGCGACCGCGATAGGGTCAGTGCGGCTGCGATTGGCTGAGTGCGGCCACGATGCGGCTAGGGTTTCGGGTTGGGTTTTCGGGTTCTGTGAGTCGTGTATTCGGGTCTTTGGGGTATCGTGAGTTGTTGAGAATTGTGTATAGAGTTTTTGGGCTGAGTTTGTGATATTGAGATTGTGTTATTGTGTTTTCAGGGTCTCGTGTTGACAGGGTAGAGAAAGGGCAGGGAACCGAGACTTAGTGTAGCTAGCTGAGCAGGTGAGTTTGCATGTTTTTCATTGAGATACTTGTACGATTATTTTACTAATACTCGCATGATCTTTTATCGAGCTTTTCTTATGAGATATCATGAGTTTTCTTACGAGTTTTTATTGAGATGTTATCATGCTTGTATTACTGAGCTATTGTGAACTTTATTTTAAATATGAGATTTGGGACACTTGAGCTGTTGAGATACTAAACCGTACGGCTGGGCAGGGGTTGGGTCGCTCCCAATTTCCTTTTGAGTTCCTGATGACTGCTTTGTGCGGCCTAGGGATTTGGGTACGTGGACCTATCCACGCGAGTTGAGTACCTATTGAGCTATCTTGTGGGATCTCATATACTTGTTCAGTAGAGAACGCTGAACGTTTTATTGTTGAGTTATTTATTATTGAGCTTTATAATCGTACACTAACCATTGCATTCTCACCAGCTTTAGCTGACCTGTGTGTGTTGTTGTGTGTATCTCAGGTGACCGGACTGCTAGTAGGCCTGCTGGACCGAAGTAGGTTTACATTTTTCTGTGTTCGAGGAGTTAGCTACCTTTCATAGAGGTAGTTATATTTTGTGGATTGATGTATATATTTACTTCGGATAGGTTGTGTAGTATTCAGGGACTTCCGTGACTGTTTCTTATGTAAATCAATGTTTTAAATTATCGGGTTTTTACGCTTGTGCCTTGGGAATAGAGTAGGGAATATTATATTATGTCACGGATTGTAAGGTCTACCACTGACAGATCTATCTAGACGCGGATCCGTGAACGAGTGCGGAATCCTCGTTGACGGTTAGACGGACAACTCTCAACCAACGGAAACACGGAGACTATTAGACGCTGAACGAACGACACACGAACGATCCTACGTACTAATTCTCTCCGAAACGGGACTCACCTAGCTGATAAACTCGAGATCGCCTATTGCTTAATTCCTCACGAATTCTGCCAAAGGTCAGCTAATCATTCGAGTCTATCCCTAATTATAGACCCTGATTCGAGTCTGTTGTGGGCCAACCTCGAATCTGGCCTAAGGCCTCATTCGAATCTGTCCATCTGACAGATTCGAATCTAACCTATTCGAATCTAAGGATACATTCGAATCTATCACAGATTCGAATGTCTTCCTTTACATATTCGAATCTAACCAATACACTTAAACACTTAAGTGATGAAACTTATAATATTACCTTATGATTGATTTTATCTTTGAGTTTTATGTTTGAACTTCTTGTAATACGTTACATCAAGTTCAAACATACAAACACTGATAAACATCAATCATATATAATATATATATACCAAACATATGCAAAATCACAATGTAAGACAACTTAGACTGCTATCGTCACACGGGATGTACCAACAGACTCCCCCTTGACGATAGCTTCTAATAATTCACACATTTGATTTAAGAACATGGTTTATTATTGATTCAAAATACTACCAGCATACAGACCTTTTTCTACACATACCTTGACTACATTTTCATATTTACTCGCTTCAGCATCCATATGTGCGTCACTGGAAATCTTACAGTTATACAAGATCTGCAAGTCTTCTTTAGATAAGTTCACCAGGTGAAGCGGGTCATAGACTCTAAGAATAACCTTTTCTTCTAAGTCTTCCATAACCGCTTCCCCAGTTTCTGTGTCAGCATACCACCACTTCAGATTCTTCAGAATGTTTTGTGGCATTGGCTTGAGAGGTACCTTCCTAAGACACCTGGCTGGCTTATAATGAATCCTCATCCAAGGTCTACCAGTTAGAGGGTCGATACGTGATGGATCCTCAACTCTTTTCCCAACTCTTGGACTCAGGCGCTCAAATTTCCTCGATCTTCCCTCCTTTCTTATTATTCTTGCGATAACGTCCGCATAGGGATCATTGCCAATATTTATCAGATCTTTCCATGCTAAATCTGCAATTTCAATCTTTGGCAGGGAGTTGAACGCCTTTAAGGTTCGCCTCATGTACTGAAGCCCGTCTTTTCTCTTTATTATGAATAGCTGCAGTTCTCTGTCAAAGAACCAGCTTAAAATTCGCTCAGACAGCTTCCCCGTACCTGGCACTCTCATTGTCCTTTTAATTGCAGCTTCCTTCTCTTCAGCCCTGAACCATAGCTTTCGTTTTTCTTCATTGGTTAGCTCTCTTGCAGGTTCCTCTGTCGATGGCTGAGGATTTAAAGCAACATTCACTATATCTGCATCGACAATGTTATGTCCATCAATCATATAAGTATCTGTGATAGGATTCTGCTGCACAATTATCTCGTCAGCTTCATCATCCTCATCAGCAAGTACTTCATCATCTGATCGCCAGTCGACTATCTCCTCTGGCGCAATCTCCCCTTCTTCAAGCTCTTCATCTTCGTTATCAAAGCCTACATCCAGTGGATCATCATCAAGATCCATGAGCGCGTCAATCATCTCACTGATTTCAAAGTCTGTAGGCTCCTTAGACGAACTAGCTTCACCCCTGTGTCCTTCTCCTTGACTAGGCTCCCCCTGAATTTGAGTAACTTGAGCTGCAGGAAAATCTACAGACTCAATCTCTTTATTTGCACTCGGATCATTGCCTTCATCATCATCATCTTCTCGCTGAACTTCCTGATCTTTACAACTCGTCTCCCCCTGAGTTTGAAGATTTTTCATAAGCTGCTCTAGGAGGGACCGCATTGCTCGGATCTCAGACGATTGATCAGCAACAAATGATTTAATTTCCGTGTTCTCGTCTCTAACATTTTCAACAATCGTTCTCAGTTCGGCATTCTCCTTATCAAGATTAGAGTTATGCTGTTGGAGTTCACCGACTGCTTTTGTGAGAGATATGATTTGAATGTTCTGAAAGTCGACACGGCTTTTGAGTTGCATGATTTGTTGATTTTCGGTATAGGCGTCTGATGTAGAAGGGATGGACTGAATGGGAGCAGGGTTGAATGGATGGGGAATGTAAGGTTCATGTTGCTGAGGTGGAGGTGATGGTGGAGCTGTGGTTTGAGGTTGGGTTTGGGGAACGTCTGATTGACTGGCGGATGCAGAGGAAGACCCTTGCATGAACCGATGACGTTTGGCCCTTTGCCTCGTCATTAGTGGAGCTTCATCTTCTTCTTCAAAATCCGAATCTTCAGATTCCCTGGCCTCTCGCCTTCTCGAACCACCTTCATTGATGATCAAACGTGAACCATAAGTTCCAATTTGAACAGATTCTGGAGCTTCAACTTCGATATCCTCCAGGTCTTCTGATTCTGTAGCGGATGATGACTCATCATTGCCAGTCTGCTCTGGCACATATTCATCAACATCTCTGAATATATCATCTGTATCTACCGGGGGACTAAGCAGCTCATCTACTAACGCTGCTGCAACATCTTCATTGGCATGTGGACCAGATGCCCATATTTCCTCCAATGTTTGAGCAATCTGCTCGGATTCTGGAACGGCACTTGAAGGCCCTGCTTCCTGTACCTCTGGTTGCTGACTCGAAGAAGGCCTAGACACCTGAGACTGACTTGCAGTATCTCTTTGTCTTCGCCTTGGATCACGGGGACGAACACGAGTCTGATGCGGTTGCTGATGCGGTTGCTGTTGCTGTTGCTGTTGCTGTTGCTGTTGAACTTCTATTTCACATGCCCAGTTGGCATTATCAGGTGCCACAAAGTTCCTGTCTAAGATAGCTCCAAACAACGGACGAGCAGTAGGAACAGCCAATCTTCCTCGGTGTGAGGAACAATCAGCAAATATGCGTTTCTCCATTACATTCACGCTCAAAGAATCATTTGATTGTGGCAGACTTGGCAAAAAGTGGCGTATCAACATCATCACGAACCTCGGATACAAAAGGAACCTTTCTCTCTCAGGAGCTGTGATTTGATGAATAAATTCTGAGAAAATCAGCTGCGAGAAACTAAACTTCTTATTGTACACCATCGCGATCATTGCTGATTGGATTTTTGATACAATGTAATCAAATCCAGCTTTCTTCGGTGCAAAACAGACCATGAAGACATGCACCAAGAATCTCCATTGCCCAATCAGGCCACTCTTCATGTAAGACGACTTTGTTACATCTAGACTGTAACCCATTCGTTGAAAAGCCGCTTGCCTAATACTTAGTGGAAAGTCAATAGGCCCAGACTCCTCTTCCTCAGATCCTAGCTGCAACACTTGACGCAGCATATCGGCAGAGAATACCAACGGTTGCCCTGCGATCCTTGTTCTCAGCACTGTCGGGGTGACAGAGCAGTCAACTTGTAAGTGATCATAGAACTGCCGCACATATGAGATTACAATCGGAATGTTCTGAAACAAAGCGTAGCTAATTCTGGATTCAGCTAAGAAGTCCAACACTTCACGAAAACCCTGCGCCTCAGGGATATGATTATCTGGATTAAGAACCAT
This sequence comes from Centrapalus pauciflorus, assembly GCA_020465985.1. Classification (NCBI taxonomy): domain Eukaryota; kingdom Viridiplantae; phylum Streptophyta; class Magnoliopsida; order Asterales; family Asteraceae; genus Centrapalus; species Centrapalus pauciflorus. The sequence goes on along the minus strand of JAANYP010003935.1, from coordinate 43,332 downwards.
GTTATGTTTAGGGACGAAAGCACGAGCTGCCATATCTGCACAGTAAGATAAAATGTTAGAGTCATTAAAAATCAATTAACTTGTTTAAATTTAAATTTGCTTTATTTTGTACTTTGTTAAATACAAAATCTAACACAATTAAATTTCCACAAGTTTAATAAAATTTAAATTAAACAAATTAAACAAAGTACAGATTCGAAGTCTATCTTTTCGAGTCTAATGGACAGATTCGAGTATACCCTATTCGAGTCTGTTGGACAGATTCGAATATCTGGTCATCTCGAATCTATTGATAGATTCGAGAAACCCATGATCAGACTCGAATGTCCATTATCAGATTCGAAGTCCCGTCGGCCTTTATTTCAACAAAAACCCACAATTTTAACCATTTTGAACGTAGCAAATCACATACATTAGTTCAACTAGGTTCTAATTATAGATTTATGCTTTTAATTTGATCTTTTATTAGTCCAAACTTGGTAATTTTGCAAAAACCCTATTTTGACCAATAAAACATCAAAATGTGATGTTTAAGTCCAAATTTGTGTATTAAACCACCAAAATCTTGTACAATCATGTTGCTTATACCTAGATTTGAAGGTAGAATCGAACACAAAAGCTTTAGAATCGACGAAATGTCGTTTAGTGGAAATACGATAGACTCGAGATTAGATTCGAGATCGCCAGAACAGATTCGAGAAATCAGATTCGAGAACAGTGAGAAGTAAATGCTTTCACTGTGGACCTTTATATACTAACTACCTTCGAGTCTATGCAATTTCGAGTCTACTGACAGATTCGAAGTATCTCACATTCGAGTCTGTCTTAGATTCGAAATTTTCAACACTTAGAAAAATTTCAGAAAATTTTGAAATAACTTCAACTTTTCCAACTATTTTCTACGGTATTGTGTAACCAGATAAACTATGCCAAATCTTTTACCCTAAGCTCAGATATTTCACGCATTGTATATTTTATTCAACTTCGAATGCACCCTCAGAAATTTTTGACCTGTTACCTAAGTAAAAATTAAACTAAACTAAAATAAAATAAAATAAGCTAAGGTAAAAATAAAATAAAATAAAATGAAATTTTGACTAAAAAAAAAAATTTAATCTAGACTTAAGTTATAAAAATAAATTTACAAGCTACGCTAAATACCAAACAACATATTTTTGATGAGTATAGTCTAAGAAAGGTTCAATCAGATAGCGATGTCCGATACTTACTCTCAGTACTTAAACTTTCACACTTAGGAATTTTTGATTCCTTTGATTGTTTGTCGTGACATACCCACTTAGCCGATTGTTGGTATTTTACCCAGTTAAACACTCTACATTTCGGAATATCCCTTGGCCTTTTTATTTATCAGGAAATTATCTTACGTGACTCAGACATAGACATACTTTTATGATCAAGGCATACAGACAAAATTCTAACTTGTTGGTATTTGCAAACTTTCTTTAAAAGACAAACATCGGACACATGTCTGTATTCTCATACAACAAAGTGTCTTAGTTCGACTTAAGGTTTAACTTTAAAGTTAGCAGATAGCGGTGACAGGTCTGTACTGACGTACAACAAAGCGACATGTCTGCTAACCCGAATCTAAACAGAGACAACAGGTTTGTACTTACGTACAACAGAGTTGCATGTTTTTGACTCTCAGTTTGTCATGATATTTCTATTCTTTCCATTTTCAGACGTATTTGATGTTGCTATACATCCCCAGAAAGTTTGCATACCTCATTTAGACTCAATGTTTGTATGTATTGTACATAAAAATTAAGACCGATTGGTCGTACATCTAGGTTAGTGACACGCTTGACTTTTTCTAGAATATTTTATTAGCCTTGAGATTTCCTATATGTATTATGCCTACCAACACATCGAACTAAATAAAGTATAACACTTAGGATTTAGTTGCATTATGTGTGAAAGCCTAAATACTTAGAGTCTGTAACGACGGTGCTAATTTTCGTCACTTTGAACCTATGTATCTAAGACCTAACTCTTTTTGTTTTTGATATTCTCTTTTTTTTTTGTATTTTTGTAATTTTCTCTCTTTTTTCTTTTGTTTTTCATAGCAAAACGCATTAAACTAAGCTAATCTACTAACTTACTAAAAATAGAAACTTACTAAAAATAGAAACTTTCCTAAATTAGAAACTTTCCTAAATTAGCAGACTACTGAAAAAGAAAGAAATATAACAACTATAAAAGGAAATAAAATACTACTAAGGTCAATTTACTCTGGGTTGCGCATTCCATTAAGTTGAATTAAATACTCAAATCGTGACTTATCAAACGCTTTGGTAAATAAATCAGCATTATTATCTTCAGTTGCCACCTTTACCAGTTTGATTAAATTCTTTTCAGCACAATCACGAATAAAATGATGCCTTATGTCTATGTGCTTTGTTTTACTGTGTTTAACTGGATTATTTGTTATCGCAATAGTAGATTGATTGTCTATCCTAATTGGAGTTTGAGTGTAAGCCAAACCGTAATCCCGCAATTGTTGTTGTATCCACAAAACCTGTGAACAGCAACTACCAGCAGCAACATACTCGGCCTCGCACGTTGACACGGCTACCGATGTTTGTTTCTTGCATTGCCAGGACACCAATCTCCCTCCGAGGAATTGACAACCTCCAGTCGTTGATTTGCGCGTCAAGCTGCATCCTCCGTAGTCCGAATCTGTGAACGCCTCCAACTCTAGATCTCCCTCCGCGTGATACCAAAGTCCCAGCTTCGGTTTCGACTTGAGGTATCGTAGAATCCGCTTCACAGCTTTCATATGCATCTCCTTCGGATTCGCTTGAAACCTAGCACAAATACAAACAGCAAACATAATATCAGGTCTTGAAGCAGTTAAATACATAAGTGACCCAATCATGGCCCGATATAAAGTCGGATCCACATCGGTATCACCATCAGTACCCGGCCGAGATTGTGATTCACTTGAATCGGCGTGCTGAAGTGGGCAGTCAACTTTGTTCCTTCCATCCCAAACCGTTCCAATATGTCATAGACATACTTGGTCTGATGGATAAACATGCCTTCCTTCTTCTGGTCAACTTGTAACCCCAAAAAGAAATTCAACTCCCCCATAGCACTCATCTCGAACTTCGACTTCATAACCTTCTCGAAATCTTTGCACATCTGTTCGTCTGATGATCCAAAAATGATATCATCTACGTACACTTGTACCAAGATAAAATGATCTCCCTTTCTCTTAACAAATAGAGTACTATCTATCCTACCCCTCTCAAAGCCATTTTCTAAAAGATGGTTAGATAGAGTCTCATACCATGCCCTAGGTGCCTGATGTAATCCATAAAGAGCCTTATCTAATCGATATACTCTATCAGGATATTTAGGATCTGTAAACCCGGGCGGCTGTTCTACATACACCAACTCCTTCACTTTCCAGTACAGGAAAGCACTCTTAACATCCAGTTGATATACTTTAAAGCCTTTGAAGGAGGCAAACGCTAAAAACAACCTAATTGCTTCTAACCTTGCTACTGGTGCAAAAACTTCGTTGTAATCGATTCCCTCCTCTTGGTTGAAACCCTTTACAACTAATCTCGCCTTGTTGCGTTCGAATCTAGTCCGCGCTACTGCGACTGTAGAGGGTCTCAACAGAAGTTGCTAATCCAAGAAGAACCAACACTGAAGAATGCAGATCCAAGCATCAATGTTCTGCCTCGAGGAAACGCGTAGGTCACGATGTAGGAAGAGGAATGTGGAAGTGAGCCTGTTCCCCCTTTAGGGAACTAGCGATCCAACTTAGGAGCTAATCTCTAAGGGTAGACGAAATAGAGACCCTAGGATTAAACAAGAACCTATCTATAGATAGCATCCTAGGAAACTTAACGAGTGCGGTTCGTTTTGAGGACTCGGTAGTAGTTGTACATAACAAATGTGTGTTGTCGATGATAAACGATCCGGGCATATCAACTACATGTCTTATTCGTTTTTATATCGACAGAGTTATGAGCCCAAAAAATGTGCAAACCTGGCACTTAAGGACAACTCGGGTGTTGAAGTCGAATATGCAGGAAGGGAGGAATTTCACAATTTAGGAAACTAGAAGTGTGGGAGTTAGTCTCCGTTACCTCGAGGGGAGATTGCAATAGGAACCCCATGGGTTTTTTAAGTTGACACAAGAGATTGATCGGGTTATATAGTGCATCGCAACAAGGCGATGGACATTGGTTGTAAAGGGTCTCAACAAGAGGAGGGAGATCGATTAGAGACGAATGTGTTGCGCACCTGTAGCAAGGTTTAGAAGCAATTATGGTTTGTTTTTAGCTTTTTGCCTCTTCAAAGGCTTTAAAGTATACTAACTGGATTTAAGAGGCTTTCCTGTCTTGGAAAGTGAAGGAGTGGTATGTAGACACAACCACCCGGTTTTGGTTTACAGATCCCTAAATCATCCTGATAGAGTAGTATCGCTTAGATAAGGCTCTTTATGCATTACATCAGGCACTAGGCATGTATGTAGCCTCTATCCAACCATCTTTTAGAACAATGGCTTTGGAGAGGGTCGATAGATTAGTACTCTATTTGTTATTACGAGAACGGGAGATTCATTTTTATCTTGGTAACCGTGTACGTACGTGATATCATTTTTGGATCATCAGACGCAACAGATGTTGCAAACGTTTAGAGACGGTGATGAAGTCGGGAAGTTCGAGATGAGTTGCTATGCGGGGGAGTTGCATTTCTTTTGGGGTTATCAAGTGACAGGAAGACAGGAAGGCATGTTTATCATCAGACCAAGTATCTGTCTAGACATATGATGAACGGTTTTGGGCTGGATAGGAACAAAAGTTGACTGCTCCCCTTCCGACCCGCATTCAAGTGAATCAAATCTCGAGGGGCCGTGGGTACTGCAGTAGTGATACCGATGTGGATTCCGACTTATATCTGGCCATGATCCCTGAGATTGGGTCACTTTGTATTTAACTGCTTCAAGACTGCGTAATTATGTTCTGCTGTTTGTATTTGTGCTAGGTTTCAAGCCGAAACCCGAATCGAGATGCATATGAAAGCTGTGAAGCGGATTCTACGACTACCTCATAGTCGAACCGAACGGCTGGTGACTTTTTGGTTATCACGCGGTAGCGCGAGCTCTGAAACACGAAGTTGGAGGCGTTCAGGATTCAGTAACGGACGGATGCTAGCTTGCGCGCCAAATATCCAACGACTGGAGGTTGTCAGTTCTCGGAGGGGATTGGTGTGTTTCCTGCATTGTCAAGAAACAAACATCGGTAGCCGTGTCAAACGTGGCGAGACGAGTATGTTGCTCTGCCGGATTTGTATAGCTTGCCTGTTCACAGGTTTTGTGGATTACAACACAACAATTGCGGGATTACGGTTTGGCTTACTACTAAACTCCAATTAGATAGTACAATCACTCTCACCTATTGCCGATAACAACAACGATAATCCAGTTAAAACACAGTAAACACAAAGCACATGACATAAGGCATCATTATTGTGATTGTGCTGCGTGACTAAAAGGAACTTTAATCAAACTGGTAATGGGTGGCCGACTGAAGTAATCATGTGATTTATTTACCAAAAGGTTGATAAAATACGGATTTGAGTATTAATTAAACTTAATGGAATGCGAACCCAGAGGAGTAAATGACCAGATAGTCGTATTTCTATTTCCTTAGTTCTTATCTTCTTCTTTTTCAGTAGTCTGCTAATTTAGGAACGTTTCTATTTAGGGGGAAAGTTTCTCTTCTTAGTCAAAGTTAGAGATTAGCCTAGGTTAAGTGCGTTTTATGCTGTCAATAAATGAAAAACAAAAAAAAAAAAAAGAGAGCAAATTTAACAAAAATACCAAAAAAAACAAGCATAAGAGCGACTATCAGCGAAAAGAAAAGGAGCTACGTCTTAGATACACAGGTTCAAAGTGACGAAACTTAGCAAGTCGTTACAACTTAAGTATTTAGGCTTTCACAACATAATGCAACTAAATCTAAGTGTTAACTTTACTTTAGTTCGATGTTGTGGTAGGATAATACATACTAGGACATCTCAAGGCTAATACAATATTCTAGA
>JAANYP010003935.1:0-37223 GCA_020465985.1 Centrapalus pauciflorus | reverse complement strand
GTGGTCCTTGGAAAAATATGGCCATCGTCATTTAGGTGCAACTTCGCCATGTCTTTTTCGATTGTACCTGCAGTGTCATTCAAAGGAATGTTAAATGACTCAAATAACTTATCATAGTCAAATATCCATTCCGGACCAGTTTGGGGTTCATGTGTAAAACTTGTGACTTCAATATTATACACAATCTCCACAGTACCACTCGTTTTGTTAAAACCCCGTTTGTTTGGTGAGTTTGGCACATAACCTAGGAAGTATCCTTCGTCAGCCTTTTCACCAAACTTCGGTTGATGTTTTGTTCTTAAAAGTGTACATGGTACTCCAAACGGTTCGAATCCAGTTAAGTTAGGTGGCCGTTTATTCAAAATTTCATAGCATGTTTTGTTCAATGATTTGACTGTAAGGACTCGATTTAAAATGTGGCACGCGGTATTCACTGCCTCCCCCCAAAACATGGTAGGAAGCTTTGAATCCGAAAGCATAGTCCTTGCAGCCTCAATCAATGTTCTGTTTTTACGTTCGGCCACCCCATTCTGTTGTGGTTCATATGGTGCACTGAATTGATGCACGATGCCCTTTGATAGGCAATATACACCAATTACAGAGTTTTTAAATTCAGTCCCATTATCACTACGTATATTTTTAACCCTTGTTCCGTAGGAATTCTCCACTTGGTCTAAGAATCCGATGAGCTTTGTAGCCGTCTCGTCCTTCGTACCTAAAAAGAAAACCCAAGAAAACCGTGAGTAATCGTCAGTGATAACTAAGCAAAACCAACTACCTCCTATACTCCTTTTGTTGATAGGGCCGAAAAGGTCCATATGCAACAAATCGAATGTCGAGGTTATGGAATTCAGCTTCTTGGACTTGTGTGTCTTTTTATGTTGCTTGCCCTTCATGCACGGTAGACACTTGTCTTCAAATTGAAAGCTCTGCAGAGGCACACCTTGCACCAAACCATTCTTTGTTATGTAGTTTATTTTCCTTAGGTGCAAGTGAGCCATGCGTCTGTGCCACAAAACCGATTCCGTCTCCGAAGCTTTTGATAGTAAGCAGATCGGACCCATCGAATTATCTGGCTTGTTCATGTCGAGCATGTACAAGTCATTCTTCCTTGGAGCCCGCATCAATATCCAATCTTCAGGTATCTTGAATCCCGGCTTTAGCACTAACGCCTCAGTGTCAGTAAATAACACCGAGTTCTTCTTATCACAGATTTGAGATACACTAATGAGATTATGAACCAGTTTATCAACGTGATAAACTTGATCCAAAGTAATCGTCCCATTAGTGACTTCTCCAGTTCCAGTGATATTTCCACCCTTGTTACCCGCGAATGATACAAATCCCCTATTACCCCCCTTGAAGTCTGTGAGAAGACTTCTTTCCCCCGTCATGTGCCTGGAGCAACCACTGTCGACGAACCACTTGTTGTTTGGACCGGTCGTTATCTCCTGCACATGAAAGAAAATAGGTTAGTTATCACGGGGAACCCAAGCCATGACTGACTTGGTAATACCATTCTCGTCCACATACTTGAACTCTTTCAAATACCCATCTCGCCTTTCAGGTGACTTGGGCCTTTGAACTGAATTCTGTTGTGGTGCCGAGTGATTTAGATTCACTCTTTGCCTTTGAGTAGGCATTTGTTGTGATGCTCTAGAATAAGTCTTATGATAATGCATTTCAGACTGTGATCCCTGAGCTTTTACCGGAACATATTGTCTAACAGGAGTATGTGACCTAACTGGAGTGTGTGACCTGCTAGGTGTTGTGCTCCTATAGACTTGTTGAGGTGTTGACCTAGATTGATTAATGACACGATTCGGTGAATTTGTCCTAACCACTTCTTTTGGTCCAACCTTAACCGGTGTTTGTTTCACAACAAGTTTTGGTGCGGCCTGCACAGTTTTCTCGGTACTCTGAGAACTACTAGTGCTCGCCACACTTGGTGAGGGCTTAACAGGTGTTGGGTTCACTGTCTTAGGGGTAACATCAGCTTTCCTATTTGGACAGTGAGAAGCAACGTGCCCTTTCTCGTGACATCTAAAGCAAGACATCTTATCCATGGACTTTTTGGTTGGTCCCTTAGATCTAGGTGTCTCACTGGTGTCTATTACCTTTGGTATATCTACAGTGTCTGTCTCTTCGACCTGGTCAGCCCATGAAATTTTCTGTTTTCCTGCAGGTATTTCACTGGAGGAAGACACAAATTTCACTTTCTTGACCTTGACCGTAGAGTCATCCACCTTAGGTGTGTTTTCAACTTTAGGCTCAGGTGTAGGTTCAGGTAGGTCCTCTAAAACTACTGACTTGTCAGTTTTCTCCTGAGGCTGAGGCACATAGTTATCATTGAAAGGTGGAGGAATTTCGTGAAAACCTAGACCTACAGGCTTCTTAGACTGTCTTTGGGCATCTAAGACTTTCCCTAGGTTTAGGCTCGAATTCCTAAACTTTTCCAGCTTGCTATTGGCCTCTGCTACCTTAACCTTTGTCTCGGCTAGCTCTATGTCCTTGTCTTTCAGACTTTTGGTCAAGGCTTCTACGTGCTCATACATAAGTTCTATCCTAACACACTGCTCACTCAGTTTGTCTTTTAGAACTATTACATCTTGAGCATCAGCCTTAAGCTTTTCTTTTAAATCTTGTTTTATGTCATTTAGGCTAGCATTTTCTATTTTTAAGTTTTCATTTTGAGCAGCTATGGTCTTATGTGAGTCTAAGACTAGATTTAACCTATCGTTAGAACTAACACATAAAGCACATAAATCACGAAATAGAGAATAAGAAAGACTAACCTTTGAGTTGTCAGATTCCACGTTGGCCATCTGAGCAGCAAACTCCAGCACGGTTTGATCATTCGCTTTCTCTACCCACATCGGACTGTTTTCCCTTGTGGTCTGCTCATCATTTTCACAACCATTCTCCGTAACTTCAGCCATAAAAGCTCTAGCATTGGACTCCGGATGTGAACTCCAGTCATAAGAACCATCTAGCTGTCTGTCAGAAGTGACATTGGATATCAGACCCGCTAGATTGGCTTGACCAGATGAAGAACTCGGAAGGTATCTCTGTTGGGACTGACTTTGGTACTGTCCTTGATGCTGACTCTGCCCCTGGTAGGTTTCTACCTTCGGTCTTTGACACTCCCTCGCGAAATGTCCCAATCCCTGACAGTTGTAGCATTTGACCTTGGACTTATCAAATCCTATCCCCTTGTTATTCATTTGTAGATTTCTTCCAGTTCTCTTTATGAATCTCTTAACCCTCTGGGTTACCATGGCCAGTTGCCATTTAAGATCCATCTCCTCAAGATCATCAGGGTCGACCTGATCGTAGTCTTCATCCCAAAGAGCCGGATCATTAATCTTCCCTTGAACGCAATTTCCGTATGCGGCCACAAACGAAGCAAGCAGATTCAGATGTTCTTCCGCCGACTTTGCGCTCATTGGCATCTTAGAATAGCTCTGACTGGTCGATGCCTGTTGGACTTGAGGTTGCGGTTCTTCCGATCTTCCTAACCCTAAGAACGCGCGATTTAGTGAGTCTTCGGACTCTGGTGGCGATGACGTTTCTCCGGTGAAAAACGCTGTAGCACTCTTCTGATCAGCTGTCACTGATGATTTTGATGTCTTTCCAAAATACATAGCCGGATTTTGGACTTGCTCGTAATCAGTCTCAGCCTTTATCATTTCGAAGTGATATGCCCTCAACGTTCCCACGATGTCATCCAGTGATTGAGCATAGTATTTATCTTCATTCAGCTTAATCATTGCCACGTACATAGCCCATTTGGCTGGTAGGGCATCAAGAAGCTTATTGTTCTTGTCTGTGTCAGAATACTCAATACCATGACTTTCAAGCTCTGTTATCAGATGATAAAATCGTGTGATAATATCATCCAACTGTTCATCCTTAAGAGCCTTGAAAATTGCAAACTGTTGGGTCAACAGCTCTGTACGCTTTCTACGTACCCGTGGATTACCCTCACACCTTTTCTGAAGAGACTCCCAAAGCTCTTTCGACGTCCTCTGAGTCCGAAATGTGTGCAAGATATCTTGAGGTAACGCCATTCGGATAATAGAGAAAGCCTTGTTTTCAGCTTCAAACAGTTTCTTGTCATCCTCTTTCATCATTTGGTATGACAGAACCTTTTGACGGCCTTCTACCTCAGATATTGGTGGAATGTACCCTTCATCAATGCACACCCACATGCGCATGTCGTTGAATCGTACAAAATCCGTGAACCTATCCTTCCACCAGTAGTAATCCTCAACTTTCATCAGCTTAGGTGGTGCATTGGCCTTCCCAACTTCGTGATCCATTTCAAGGAATTTCTGAAGGTTCGACATCTTTTCTGAAAGAATTTGAATTTGAACTTAATTAATTTAATTAGAAACTGATTTAAATTAACTTATTCGAATCTAGATAGATTCGAAATTAATTAATATTTAATCTTTTGAAATTAAATTCGATTAAGTCTTAAAAGTCAAGTAGATTCGAAATAATGTCAGATTCGAGGAATTCCCTAGATTTGAAGATATGACAGATTCGAAGGACTCTATAGATTCGAACACCCTTAGAATCGAAGGCACAATAGAATCGAAATTCAGCAGAATCGAAGAACAGAATCGAAACAGTATAGACTCGAAACAAACTCGAAACAGTATAGACTCGAGATCCAATTCGAATGTAATAACAGATTCGAAACACCACAGACTCGAAACTGACTGAAATTGACTCGATAGGAGCGTATTTTGGTTAGACTCGAAAAATAAAGTAAAACCCTAATTACCCCTATAGATTCGAGCGCCGCAAACTCGAAAAACGGCTAACACTTTGATTTTTTGACGTTTTACGGATTAAATCACTATTTTTCAAACGAAAAATAATGATTTCGACCAAAAACGTGAAAAACGACAAAGTGTTTCCCGAATATGAATTTGCTAAGCTCAAAAACACGTTTTTGAGAGAAAAACCGTCCAACTAGCGTCAAGAAACCTAGAATGTATCTGATGAACACGAAGAACACCACGAACACTCCGTAGGCTCTGATACCACTTGTAAGGTCTACCACTGACAGATCTATCTAGACGCGGACCCGTTAACGAGTGCGGAATCCTCGTTGACGGTTAGACGGACAACTCTCAACCAACGGAAACACGGAGACTATTAGACGCTGAACGAACGACACACGAACGATCCTACGTACTAATTCTCTCCGAAACGGGACTCACCTAGCTGATAAACTCGAGATCGCCTATTGCTTAATTCCTCACGAATTCTGCCAAAGGTCTGCTAATCATTCGAGTCTATCCCTAATTATAGACCCTGATTCGAGTCTGTTGTGGGCCAACCTCGAATCTGGCCTAAGGCCTCATTCGAATCTGTCCATCTGACAGATTCGAATCTAACCTATTCGAATCTAAGGATACATTCGAATCTATCACAGATTCGAATGTCTTCCTTTACATATTCGAATCTAACCAATACACTTAAACACTTAAGTGATGAAACTTAGAATATTACCTTATGATTGATTTTATCTTTGAGTTTTATGTTTGAACTTCTTGTAATACGTTACATCAAGTTCAAACATACAAACACTGATAAACATCAATCATATATAATATATATATACCAAACATATGCAAAATCACAATGTAAGACAACTTAGACTGCTATCGTCACACGGGATGTACCAACACGGATGACGTGTTATTTACGTGGCATTGTGGTTTAGTTCCAGGGTGCTACAATATATATATATATATATATATATAGGTTCAAGTGAGTACCACCTACTACACAGCGCACCCGAAGGTATCTCTCGTAAAATTATTTTTTGTGAAATTTTTTTTCACAAACATGTTTTAATTAACATTACACAGATAATATGTGAATTTCACGCAAATTCGAACACTCTAAGTGCATGAAATCACGCACCACATATATGTAAAATTATGTAAGTGTGCGTTCACATCATTTTTTAGGAGCTAGAAGATGTGAATGTATGTGAAGATATTTGAAGAAATAGTGACTTTGGAGAGAAAAAAATATCGACGATATTATATCTACTTAAACACAACTAACAAAATTACATATATAAATGTCAACAATAATATTATAAAAATTAAAATTAATAAAGAAGATGAACTTTAAATAAATTAGTAAAGAAAATATATAATTTTAATTAAAATAAAAGTAAAATACGAACAACAGTAAATGTAAATAAAATATTAAAATATAAGTATATTTATAAATAAAATAAGTGTGTTTATAATTAATTAAGTATATCTATAAATAATATAATTATAAAGATAAAATAAAATAAAAAAAATGTTGGACTATAAATGGGTAAATAATAAAACCATAGGGACTAAAAGCGTCTCAATGAAAAGGGTAAAAATGTCATTCTTACACATTTAACGGTTGTGTCGTTAAGTTTAACGGACGATGGACTAAAAGGGCACAAAATTAGCAAAATAGGGATGAAATTTGACCTTATTATGGTTAAGGGACTGAATCTGGGTAAACCATCAAACCACAATGACCAAAAATGTCCTTTACTCTAGAATTTAAGGTGCATTATGTGTGAAAGCCTAAACACTTAGAATTTGTAACGACTGTGCTAATTTTCGTCACTTTGAACCTATGCATCTAAGACTTAACTCCTTTTCTGATATATTCTTTTTTTGAATTTTTTATGGTTTTCTCTCTTTTTTTTCTTTTGTTTTTCATAAGTAATGGCAAGAAAATAATATAAACTACTAACTTACTAAAGATAGAACCTATCCTAATTTACTAAACTTACTATAAAAAGAAAGAAAGACTACTCCTATAAAAGGAAATAAAAATTCTACTAAGGTCAATTCACTCTGGGTTGCGCATTCCATTTAGTTGAATCAAATATTCAAACCGTGACTTATCAAAGGCTTTGGTAAATAAATCAGCATTATTGTCGTCCGTTGCCACTTTTACCAACTTGATTAAGTTCTTTTCAGCACAATCACGTATAAAATGATGTCTTAGGTCTATGTGCTTGGTTTTATTGTGTTTAACTGGATTATTTGTTATAGCAATTGTAGATTGGTTATCTATCCTAATAGGAGTTTGAGTGTAAGCCAAACTGTAATCCCGCAATTGTTGTTGTATCCACAGAACATGTGAACAGCAACTACCAGCAGCAACATACTCGGCCTCGCACGTTGACACGGCTACCGACGTCTGTTTCTTGCATTGCCAGGAAACGAGCCTCCCTCCAAGGAATTGACAACCTCCAGTTGTTGACTTGCGCATCAAGCTGCATCCTCCGTAGTCTAAATCCGTGAATGCCTCCAATTCCAGATCTCCCTCCGCGTGATACCAAAGTCCCAGCTTCGGTTTCGACTTGAGGTATCGTAGAATCAGCTTCACAGCTTTCATGTGCATCTCTTTCGGATTAGCTTGAAACCTAGCACAAATACACACAGCAAACATAATGTCAGGTCTTGAAGCAGTTAAATACATAAGTGATCCAATCATGGCCCGATATAATGTCGGACTCACATCGGTATCACTTTCAGTACCCGGTCCGAGATTGTGATTTACTTGAATCGGTGTGCTGAAATGAGCTGTCAGTTTCGTCCCTTCCATCCCGAAGCGCTCTAATATATCGTAGACATACTTCGTCTGATGGATAAACATCCCCTCCTTCTTCTGGTCAACTTGCAGACCCAAAAAGAAATTCAACTCACCATTGCACTCATCTCGAATTTTGACTTCATCACCTTCTCAAAATCCTTGCACATTTGCTCGTCTGATGATCCAAAGATGATATCATCGACGTACACTTGTACCAAGATGAAGTGTTCTCCCTTTCTCTTTACGAACAGCGTACTATCTATCCTACCTCTTTCAAACCCATTCTCTAACAGATGGTTGGACAGAGTCTCGTACCACGCCCTTGGTGCTTGATGCAATCCATACAGAGCCTTATCTAATCGATATACTCTGTCTGGATATTTCGGATCTGTAAATCCGGGTGGCTGTTTAACATACACCAGTTCCCTCACTTTCCCATAGAGGAAAGCACTCTTAACGTCTAGCTGATATACCTTAAAGCCCTTGAAGGAAGCAAAAGCCAGAAACAAACGAATTGCTTCCAGCCTTGCTACTGGCGCAAACACCTCATTATAATCGATTCCCTCCTCTTGGTTGAAACCCATTACAACTAACCTAGCCTTGTTGCGAGTGACTGTACCCCGATCGTCTCTTTTGCACTTAAAAACCCATTTGGTTCCTATTGCTATTTTCCCTCGAGGTAATGGAACTAACTCTCACACTTCTAGTTTCCTAAATTGAGAGAGTTCTTCCTGCATCGCTTCAACCCAGGAGTTATCCTTTAGTGTCATTTGCACATTTTTCGGCTCTACTTGCGAGATGAAACAAGAATAGAGGCAGGTATGAAAGGTCTCGGAGTCATTTATCATCGACAACAACACAGTGTTGTTATTTAAACTACTCCTAGTCCTCACACCCTTATTAGGATTTCCTATGATGCTTTCTATAGGATGGTTCTTGTTTATCCTAGATGTCTCTATCTCGTCAACTCTCAGATTATCTCCTAAGTTTGATCCTATTTCAGCTAACGGGGGAACAACCTCAGATTCTACATTTCCTTCCTCGTGGATAGTTTCCTCAGAGATGGAATTTGTTGTCTGAGTTTGATTCTCAGTTGAATGTGCTTCTGAATCAGTGACTTCTGGAGATCCATCTTCAGTTGAAGTAGGCTCGGATGTGGATTGAAATGTGGTCCTCGGAAAGGTATGACCTTTGTCATTCAGATTCAACGTCGCCATGTCCTTTTCGATGGTACCTGCATTTTCATCCATAGGAATGTTAACTGACTCAAACAATTTATCATAGTCAAATATCCATTCCGGACCTGTTTGGGGTTCATGTGTATAACTTGTGACTTCAATATTATACACAATCTCTACTGTACCATTAGTTTTGTTAAAAACCCGTTTGTTTGGTGAGTTCGGCACATAACCTAGGAAGTATCCTTCGTCAACCTTTTCACCAAACTTAGGTTGATGTTTTGTTCTTAATAAAGTACATGGTACCCCAAAAGGTTCGAAGCCAGTTAAATTAGGTGGCCGTTTATTCAAAATTTCATAACAGGTTTTGTTCAAAGATTTGACAGTAAGGACCCGGTTTAAAATATGACACCCGGTATTCACTGCCTCTCCCCAAAACATGGTAGGAAGCTTTGAATCCGAAAGCATAGTCCTTGCTGCCTCAATCAATGTCCTGTTCTTTCGTTCGGCCACCCCATTTTGTTGTGGCTCATAGGGTGCACTAAATTGATGCACTATGCCCTTTGATAGGCAATATACACCAATTACAGTGTTTTTAAATTCAGTTCCGTTATCACTACGAAGCCTTTTAACCCTTGTTCCGTAGGAATTCTCCACTTGGTCTAAGAACCCGATGAGCTTGGATGCCGTCTCGTCCTTTGTACCTAGAAAGAAAACCCAAGAAAATCGTGAGTAATCGTCAGTGATAACTAAACAATACCAACTACCACCTATACTCCTTTTGTTAATTGGTCCAAAGAGGTCCATATGCAGCAAATCGAATGTAGTAGTTATGGAGTTCTGAGTCTTGGACTTGTGTGCCTTCTTATGTTGTTTGCCCTTCTTGCATGGTAGACACTTATCCTCGAACTGAAAATTCTTCATAGGCACACCTTGCACTAACCCATGTTTTGTAATATAATTCATCTTTCTCAGGTGCAAGTGTGCCATACGTCTGTGCCATAAAACCGATTCAGTCTCCGAAGCTTTAGATAACAGACAGATTGGACCCATCGAAGTTTCCGGCTTGTTCATATCGAGCATGTACAAGTCATTCTTCCTTGGTGCCCTCATCAATATCCACTCTTCAGGAATCTTGAAACCCGGTTTTAGCACCAACGCTTCAGTATCAGTGAACAGCACTGAATTCTTCTTATCACAGATTTGAGATACACTAATGTGATCATGAACCAGTTTATCAACGTGATAAACTTGATCCAATTTGATCGTCCCATTAGTGACCACTCCAGTACCCGTGATGTTTCCTCCCTTGTTTCCCGCGAATGATACAAATCCCCGATTCCCACCCTTGAAGTCTGTAAGGAGACTTCTTTCCCCTGTCATGTGCCTGGAGCATCCACTGTCGACGAACCATTTGTTGTTTAGACCTGTGGTTATCTCCTGCACATGAAAGAAAATAGGTTAGTTATCACGGGGAACCCAAGCCATAACTGACTTGGTTATACCATTCTCGTCCACATACTTAAACTCTTTCAAATACCCATCTCGCCTTTCAGGTGACTTGGGTCGTTGAACTGGAGTTTGTTGTGGTGCCGAGTGATTTAAGTTCACTCTTTGCCTTTGAGTAGGCATTTGCTGTGGAGCTCTTGAATAGTTACGATTAAAATTCATTTCAGACTGATATCCCTGAGCTCTACCTGGTGTGTGATGTTTAACAGGAGTGTGTGACCTAACCGGAGTGTATGCTCTACTAGGTGTTGTGCTCCTATATTGTTGTTGAGGTCCAGACCTAGATTGATTAACGACTCGATTTGGTCCACCTTTCACCGGTATTTGTTTCACAGCCTGTTTTGGTGTAGCCTGCACAGTTTTCTCGGTACTCTGAGAACTACTAGTGCTCGCCACACTTGTTGAAGGCTTAGCTTGTGTTGGCTTCCCTGTCTTAGGTGTAATGTCAACTTTCCTAAGCGGACAGTTAGAAGCAACATGCCCCCTTTCGTGACATCTAAAGCAAGACATCTTGTCAATAGACTTCTTGTGTGTGCCCTTTGACTTAGGTGTCTCACTAGTGTCTGGTTCTTTTTGTGCATCTATAGTGACTGGTTCATCATCCTGATCATTAAAATCAATTTTATGTTTTCCTACAGGTGTTTCACTAGAGGAAGACACAAATTTGACTTTCTTAATCTTGACATTTGTATCAGTCACCTTAGGTGTAATTTCCTTTACAGGTTCAGACACTGGTTCAGGTATTTCCTCTAAGTCTACTGATTTCTCAGTTTTCTCCTGAGGTTGAGGCACATAGTTGTCATTATAAGGTGGAGGAATCTCATGAAATCCTAGACCTACAGGCTTTTTAGATTGGCGTTGAGCATCTAAAACTTTCCCTAGGTTAAGACTTGAGTTCCTAAACATTTCAAGTTTACTATTGGCCTCAGCTACCTTCACCTTAGACTCAGCTAGCTCTCTATGTCTCTGGTTTTCAGCTCCTTGGTTAATGCTTCAACATGTTCATACATGAGTTCTAACCTAACACACTGTTCGCTCAGTTTGTCCTTTAGAACTATTACATCTTGTGCATCAGCCTTAAGCTTATCCCTAAGATCTTGCTTAATATCAATCAGGCTAGCATTATCTGATTTTAATGATTCATTTTGAGCAGATATTTATTTATGTGATTCTAGTACTAAATTTAACCTATCGTTAGAAGTAGCACATAAAACACACAATTCATGGAAAAGAGAGAAATTCAGACTTACCTTTGTATGATCTGATTCTACGTTGGCCATCTGAGCGGCAAACTCCAAAATCGTCTGATCATCCGACTTCTCCACCCACATTGGACTGCTTTCTTGTTGACTGTTGTCCCCTGTGTTCTGCTCTGCTCCTTCACATCCATTCTCAGTTACTTCAGCCATAAAGGCTCTAGCGTTAGATTCTGGATGTGTGCTCCAGTCGTAAGTATCGTCCAGCTGTCTGTCTGATGTGACGTTAGATAACAGACCAGCTATGTTTGCTTGACTGGTTGAAGTGCTCGGAAGATATCTCTGTTGTGATTGGTTCTGATACTGTCCATGATTCTGATTCTGCCCTTGGTAATTCTCTACCTTCGGTCTCTGACACTCTCTGGCGAAGTGTCCTAAGCCTTGACAGTTGTAGCATTTGACCTTGGACTTATCGAAGCCAATCCCTTTGTTATTCATATTCAGATTTCTTCCTGTGTGTTTGATGAATCGCTTAACCCGTTGAGTTACCATGGCCAGTTGCCATTTGAGATCCATCTCTTCAAGGTCATCAGGGTCTACCTGATCGTAATCCTCATCCCAGAGAGCAGGATCATTGATTTTACCCTGAACGCAGTTTCCATATGCGGCCACAAATGAAGCCAACAGATTAAGATGGTCTTCAGCCGATTTAGCGCTCATAGGCATCTTAGAATAGCCCTGAGATGTTGATGCCGGTGTAGCCTGATGTTGCTGTTCTTCTGGTCTACTAAACCCTAAGAAAGCTCTACTTTGTGCGTCTTCTGGCTCAGCTGCTGACGTCGTTTCTCCCGTGAAAAAGGCTGTAGTTGTTTTCATATCGGCTGCCACTGAAGGTTTGATTTTCCAAAATACATTGCTGGATTTTGGACTTGTTCATAATCCGTTTCTGCCTTCAGTAACTCGAAATGATACGCCCTCAGCGTTCCCACTACATCCTCCAGAGATTGAGTATAGTATTTATCCTCATCAAGCTTAATCATGGCCACGTACATCGCCCATTTGGCCGGTAAAGCATCCAGAAGCTTATTATTCTTTTCAGTGTCGCTATACTCAATATCATGACTTTCTAGCTCAGTCAGCAGATGATAGAAACGCGTGATGGTGTCGTCCAGTTTTTCATCCTTCAATGCCTTGAAGATCGCGAACTGCTGCTTGAGTATCTCCATACGTTTCCTTTGAACCCTCGGGTTACCCTCACACCTCTTTTCCAACGACTCCCATAGCTCTTTCGATGTCTTTTGATTTCAGAAAGTGTGCAGTATGTCCTGAGGTAACGCCATTCTTATGATAGCGTATGCGCGGTTTTCTGCTTCAAACAGCTTTTTGTCATCGTCCTTCATTTTAGAATACGTGACAACCTTTTGTCGTCCCTCTATCTCAGCTGTCGGTGGAATGTATCCCTCGTCGATACAGATCCACATACGCATGTCATTGAATCGCACAAAGTCGGCAAACCGATCCTTCCACCAGTAATAGTCCTCAAGTTTCATCAGTTTAGGCGGAGTATTTGCTTTTCCGACCTCATGATCCATTTCCAGAAACCGTTGCAGATTTGTCATTGTTTCAAAGGTAATTGAATTTTAACTTAATTAATTTAATTCGAAATTAATTTAAATTAATTCTTTCGAATTTAGGTAAATTCGAATATAATTAAGTTTAAACCTATTTGGGATTAAATTCGAGTTAAGTTCATAAATCAAATTAAATTCGAAATGTGTGACAAATTCGAAGGTCTCCAAACTCGAATGTCCAAGTAAACTCGAACAATCAGTCAAAATCGAAGCCCAGTTAAAATCGAATCCCTTATTCGATTTTAGACCAAAGTCGAAGCCTAAAGCAAATTCGAAACCTCTAAACTCGAAATCACTTTTTAGGTAACTCGAAAGGAGCGTATTTTTGGTCAAACTCGAAAATGAGCAAAACCCTAATTACTCCTAACAGATTCGAGCGCCGCAAATTCGAGAAACGGCTAATACCTCGAGTTTTTAACGTTTTTCAGATTAAATCAATATTTTTACAAGTAAAAATATTGATTTCGATCAAAAACGTGAAAAACAACAGAGTATTTCCCGGATTCCAATTTGATAAGCTCGGAAAATCCAAAAACTTGTTAGATTAACCGTCCAAAAGCGTCAAGAAACCTAGGATGTATCTTTATGAACACGAAGAACACGAAGAACACCCCTTAGGCTCTGATACCACTTGTAAGGTCTTGCACGACACAGATCTATCTAGACGCGACACCGTCAACGAGTGCGGAATCCTCGTTAACGGCTTGACGGAAACAACTCTCACACGGAACACGGAGACTATCACAACGCTGTACGGTCGACGACGAACGCACCTACGAGATGATTCTCTCCGAAATAACACTCACAATACTGATAAACTCGAGATCGCCCTTTTGCTTAATCTCACACGAATTCTGCAAAAGTCCCTTAATGATTCGAGTAAATCCCTAATTATAGAGGCTCATTCGAGTTTGTCATGGGCCAAACTCGAATCAGGCCCAAGGCCCATTCGAGTTTGTCCCCTTGACAATCTCGAATCTGCCTTATAGGATTCATTCGAATTTACTACAAATTCGAAATTCATCAAATGACAAATTCGAATTTATTCTAAATTCGAATTTCACATATTAAACTTATATTTGAACTTATGTTTTAAGTTATGTTTGAATTTATATTTGAACTTTATGTTTGAACTTCTTGTAATACATTACATCAAGTTCAAACATACAATCAATAATTATCAAACATATATAAACACATATATCAAACACTCGTTAATACCCAATACTTTGTAATATTATTTGAACCAAAATGCTAGTACACTTAGACTGCTATCGTCACACAGGGTGTACCAACACATTACTATTCGGTGAACACTGAAATAGTGTGATCGATCAATCAACTAAATAATAAAATTTTTGTCATATTAAAATAGTTTAGACGAAATACAATTTTGTGTTAGAATGTAGATAAAAAGAATGTGATCATAATGATACATTTGAATTTTTATAGAATATAATACATCAAACGTTGTAATAGAAAAACAAAACAATTATATATTATATATAAAATAAAAAATTAGTGAGTTGCATATCTGCTTAATGAAAATAGTTTCAATGACAATAATTTTTATATCAGAATGTAGATAAAAAATACGAATATATTCAAATTTTAATAAAATAAAATATATCAAAAGTTATTACAGAAAAACAAAAATATTATATATTATATATAAATTAATAAAATAAGTTAGCTGTCTATATACATGCTTAGTTCATTAAACGGTAACAGCAAGTTTTCAAATAGATACACTTGTTAATTACATTCACTTTTGTCGGTTTGTTGGGGTAAGTAGCTTTTCATGTTTGATCCTCCATTGCTTTCTTTCAACGGCATTCCCTCCTTACCATAGGAAGAATTCTTCCGCTTTCCAGCCAACGTCATAGCCTCTCCACTTCAACATATCTCGTGTTGCTTCGTTCTTCTTCACATGACATCCTCAACTCTGATTTGTGTTTATTAGATCTTTTTTCTTTGGTTTAAAAATCAGTTCTTTTATGTTTTTGTTGGATATTTTAGTTTGAATCCCATGGAATTGGACGGTTGGAAATTTGAACACCTCCAATTCACGTGTTTGGTTGGACTGATGGAAGGGTTTAAAAAGCAACGTCAATTAAATTTTCCACAGTTTAATGGAATTTGACTTTGCATCCAAACTAAGAGTGAAGGAATATTTCTCTTTCCCGAACCCACCTTTCTGTACACGTCAGCGCCACATCAGCTTTTCTCTCTTCACATTTCCCCACTTTTCTCCACCTTTCTAACTAGGAAATACCCACCTTTCTTAACCTTTCCATCTTTCTTAATTTTTTTAACATTAAATTAATTTTAACTAACAAAACAAATACTAGAACTAAAATAATTAATTTCATAAAATATTCAAAAACTATTACATAAACTAAAAATTAAAAATTACCGAATTAAAATAAAAAAAATACATAACAATAAATAAAAACTAAAATTACGAATGAACATAAAAAAATACAAACTAGCCGTCTAAATTTGGTATTTGGGCAAGTGCAATATGTTCCACAAGATCTGAGCGAAGGTTATTGTGTGTTTCCCGATTACGAATTTCCAATAACGTATTTTGATATACTTCATTGGAAGCGGAATGTTGATTGGATGGAATCTCGGTTTCTTGAAATGAACATATCGCGAACCCTTCGTCTTCTAAGATCATATTGTGTAATATGACACAAGCATACATGATGTGTCTAATTTTATTTGGGTGTCATGGTCGTGCGGGGTTGTTTAATATAGCAAAACGAGATTTGAGTACACCAAAAGCTCGTTCGATGTCTTTTCTTGCCGACTCTTGTGCTGCTTTGAATCTTTTTCGTTTGTCATCGGCTGGACACGAAAAAGCTCTCACAAAAGTCGCCCACTCGGGATATATCCCGTCGTTTAGATAGTACCCATGTTTGTATTCTGTTTCGTTAATAACAAAAGGAACAACCGGTGCGATCCCGTTTAAAACGTCGTTGAATATTGGTGATTGATTAATCACATTGATGTCGTTGTTGGAACCCGCGACGCCAAAAAATGCATGTCAAATCCATAAATCTTGTGACGCAACGACTTCCAACATAATTGTCGGATATTGGTGATCGCCTCGCATATATTGTCCTTGCCATTCTGTAGGGCAATTTCTCCATGCCCAATGTGTACAGTCAATGCTGCCAAGCATTCCACGAAATCCATGTTTTGCTTCATGGAACACGTACAACTGATGAACATCAGATTCAGTCGGTCTACGCAAATATTTGCGTCTGTATAGCTGAATAATTCCCTTACAGAATTCTTGCAAGGTTTCACGCGAAGTTCTTTCAGACATAAAAAGAGAGTCGTCAATCGAATCAGCCATCATGCCATATGCGAGTTGCCGAATAGCAGATGTGCATTTTTGTAACGCGGTAAATCCTCTTCTACCTCGAGCATCCCATCGCAAGGTAAAATATTCAAAATGTTGCTCCATATCGTAAACTATTCGTAGGAATAGTTCTTTGCGCATCCGGAACCTCCTTCTGAACATATCATCTCCATAGACAGGATTTTGAGTAAAATAATTGCGCATTAGACGTTCATTTGCAGCTGCTCGGTCTCTCTGAATTGGAATTCTTCGTCTAGGTTGCGGAGAGCTGGCATTTATAAATGCTTGAAAGACTTGTTGATAATGTTGAGATTCGTCTTCCGACGACTCTTCGGTTGATGAGTTTGACGACGAAGACGTAGTATACGGTTCCATCACAATATAAATAAAATTGTGAATGATTGGAAAAAATTTTAGGTTAAATGAAAGAGAGAATTTTGAATGTGTATAGATTGAAAGAGGTGAGTTAAATGTATTGGGAAGATAGGTATTTAGGGGCTGTTTGGTAGAGAGATTTGAGGGGAAAGAATTATGTTTTCTCTTGTTTGGGAGAAATGCTTTCAATTTTTGGGCGAAGAATTGAATTCTCTGGGAATTGTTTGAAGGCAAAATATGGAGAATTGTAATTCTCTCCATTTGGTGGAGAAATGGTGAGAATTGACTATTTTGTGTCTCTACTCCACCTGAGCCACCATTTCTCCTCTTTATTTCTCTGTTGATACCAAACAAGATACACAATTTCAACTCTCCACCCATTTTCATTTCTCCCCAATTCCATTTCTCCCCTATTTTTATTTCCAATTCTCCTCATTCCTTTTCTCTGTACCAAACGCACCCTTATAGAGAAAAAAAATTATTAAAATTTTCTTTTTTTAATTCAAACGGTCGTTTTGACCGTTGGGGCGCAAAAAGACAAGAAAAGGAGCGGGATGGAGCAGGGAGGGGAAGCCGGGCCGGGAAACTCGTGGGGCCTCCTGGGGGGGGGGGGGGGTGTAGCTGCCGGGGGAAGGGTGATGTGGCAGAGCCGCGCCCAAGCGGCTTTGGTACTCCCATTTCTCTAAGAAGGAATTAAATTCATTAAAATAACCCGAGCTTGAGCCCGAACTGATAAAATTTAGCTCGATATTCAATACGTATATAAAAGGCTCAAAAATTTTGATAAATTCTCAAGCCAAACCATTAAAAGCAGAAGCTCCGCTCATTAATTTTTTTCAAGCTTAGTTTTTGAGCTTTGAGCTCAAGCTCCATTAGAACGACCTATGCTTGAGCCCAAATTGTTTGATAAAGTTATGCATTTGCAGCATTAGTATATTATTCCCAACCAGTGATATCAAATAGAAAAGAGGGGGGATCTAGGTTTGTGTTGTTAACACTAATTCATAGGATTTAGGAAATCTGATGAGCAAAATTTACATGGTGCATATAAGAAATATCTGACACTTAATCTGCAACAAGCAGGCATGACTAGATTTGTTCAAAACAACATTAGTTGGGTCTGTCTCACTTTATGCCAAAAACAAGTTCAAAGTCAACCATATCATACACCATATCATACACCATCTCACAGTCAGTCACAATCACAATCACTGAATGCAATGAGGATACAAAATGCAGCAGCACATTAGCAGAGCATCCTTCTGAATATCCAGAAATTGATTCTACGGCCTTGACCCATTGTCCTTGTTGCTCATTTGTGGAGTATACTGGCTTGTTGATGACGGAGAATACCCAGGGGCGCTTGGCGAGTACCCAGCACTTGGACTGAAATAAAGCCCGATGCAATTAACAAGTTAAGAAGCAGCACTATGAAATCATGTGTTAGGGTGCAGAAATTTAGTCCAGAACCATGAAACTAACAAACCATATCAAAACCAAAACCGGTACCAAACAATCGAGTTTTCATTTCCATTCTGATTTTGTATTTTTCTTTGTAAAAGTCACAACCATATAGGAACCTGAACGAACCAAGCCGGTACCATCCGCCATCCGGTAAGTTCTCGGTTTTTGCCCCAGTTTGGTTTTGAGCGTTGCACAACCCTACTAAGTCCAGTACTCCATAAAAGATGTGACATTTCACTTGACAGATAGTTTTATAAACGATGTGATCAAATACCTAATAACCCTTAATAAAAGGAACAGAAAGAACTTGACGCCTAAAATCGATATCATTATTACCTTGTAACGCTTGCTAATGTGCAAAAAGGTAAAAGGACATGTTTCTTTTTCTTGGTTCAACAAAAACTAATAGCGTCAGATTTCCTATTCTTTTAGGAGCATCAAGAACTATAGTATAACACCCTGTTGGCCTGTTCCATGAGACAGTGTAATTTAAAAATATATACTTATATTTTGTGTAGTTGGTATATTTTGTGTAGTTGGTACTAAAATATTTATAGTAACTTCAAACTAAATATATGTATAAAATTGCAATAGCACAATTATAAATAAATTTTACTAGCATATTTCACACATGCAGAAAATTTAAACCCTACGGTGGCAAACACACAAAAATATGATAATTGCTATCGTTTCTGATTTAAGTAGGTACTCACCCTTCCTGATTGCAGCTACTCCCAACTGCTTATTGCTAAACTAGTTGAGAAGTCTGATAAATTTGTATTTTATGCCTCTTATAACCCCCATGATGTATTTGACTAATTCAAAGTGAAATTAAATGTAAGTTACACCCTTGGAAACTTTCAGAATCCAACTATCCAACTATACATGTAATGTAAAAGAATCTAACCTGACTGAAAAAATTGGAAATCTATATGGCAAAACTACACATAATCTATTGTTGATCCAGTCTCAAGGGGGTTATGTCTATTTAGAATTATTTGTAGCTTAAAATCATTGTACGAATGTACATTGAGCATTAGCATCGTTTCTTGAGTTTTTACGGTCAAGATTCATAGTTGTGTGTGCGGTGTTCACAAAAATCCGAATCCAAGCATCCGAAATAAAAACCCAAAACTATCCGAAATTTCGGATTCAGATAGTGAAATTCCAAATTTTTGGATAGTCGGATATGCGAAATATCCAAAAATACAAAAAAAAAATTTATATATCTTAGTATTATTTACATAACGTTGAGTGTTTATTTTTGTTCTAATGTATACTTTAAGTTTTAGCTTGATAGGTTATTAACTAATATTTTATGTATTTTTGTTTTTTTTTAATCTTTATTTAGTCGTTTTTAGTAAAATAATTCCAAATACATTTAGTTTGTTGTATATTTATCTTTAATACGTATTTGGATATATGAATTTTATTTTAGATATTTAAATATTTATTTTAAATTTTTAAAAATTTAAAAATACGAATTTCAGATGTTCGGATAATCCGAATCTGAAATTTCAGATCCGGATAGCAAAAATCACTATCCGAAATTACAGATATCCGGATTTGGACTCCCCCCCCCCCCCTACTTGTGTGATCTGACGGTTGATATTGATTTCTTCAATACTTGCCATGCCATTGGTAATAATAAATTTGATGTAACGTTGTGTGTGTGAGGTACATCAAAGAGTTAGAGAATATAATAACCACAATCAGATGAAATCTTACCTGTATTGTGGGGAGCTTGGGCTGTAGTCAGGACCCACACCGGAGTTGTAAGGACTGCATAAACATACAGAAATATCAAGGTCATGAATTGCCAAGATATAATCAAGATTGAAACTCACAAAGGCATTCTCATAATAAATTACAAAACACAACCTATATAGGCTGCCACACAACCTTAAGGGGATTTTCGGTACGGTGGAATGGAATTATATAAGATTTACATGTATTTTTGTTATGTAATGAGAACTATGATTATCAATGAGAGGGAGTAGAGAATTAAGTTTAGTGTAAATTTCATTTCTCTCCTTTCCTTCTCAACATGAAGAGACTCAAAACAATGGAAAGGGAATGGAGATATAATAGTTTCTCATTCATTTTCTATGTCAACTTCTATTTATTGCAAGTAAAATTGATTGAGAAAGCTTATAAATTTCATTCCATTCCATTCCACCATATCAAACATCCCCTAAAAACATGGTGGCCTACTGGCCTACGTACTCAAGAAGCACAAAATACATATGCATGTACCTGCTGGGACTGTATGTAGGGCTTGAAGGAGAGTAAGATGGAGACGTTGGCGAATACGACGGCGATGTGGGACTGCAATGAAGACTCACAACTTTTTATAACCACAATTGAAGTAGGAACCGCCCATATGAAACAATGCTCAACAGTTTATCAATTAAATTCACAAATAACGGATCATTAGAAGACTAAAAGTCAACCAACTCAGAGCACACAAACAAGCAGCATACATCAAAATTAAGAAAATGAGTTGGTACCTGTAGTTTGGAGACGTAGGGCTGTAAGGACTGGAAGGCGACAGTCTCGGACTACTAGGGGAATACGCCAGAGACGGGCTGTACTTGGCCGATGACGGATTGTAACTTGGTGAGGTTGGACTGTAGCTAGGTGAAGTAGGGCTGTAGCTTGGTGATGTAGGACTATAGCCTGGTGAAGTCGGACTGTAAGCAGGTGAGGTGGGGCTGTATGATGGTGACGTAGGGCTGTATGACGGGGATGTGGGGCTATACGATGGGGAGGTGGGGCTGTACGACGGAGAGGTGGGGCTGTAGGATGGTGATGTTGGGCTGTACGATGGAGAGGTAGGGCTGTATGCTGGCGAGGTGGGGCTGTATGCTGGTGAGGTGGGGCTGTATGCTGGAGATGTGGGGCTGTAACTTGGTGATGTGGGTGAGTAACTGGGAGAGGTAGGAGAGTAGCTGGGAGAGGTGGGGGAGTAGCTAGGGGAGGTTGGAGAATAGCTCGGAGAAGTTGGGGAATAAGTAGGACTGGTCGGGCTGTAACCCGGTGAACTTGGACTGTATGTTGGCGAGGTGGGACTATAGCCGGGAGATGTAGGACTATAGCCGGGCGATGTCGGGCTATAGCCTGGTGAGGTAGGGCTATAGCCTGGTGACGAAGGGCTATATCCTGGAGAGGACGGACTATACCCAGGTGATGATGTGGGGGAAAATCCCATTCCACCAACGTAGGGTGAAAATTGTGCATCATTAATTGGTGACAACCGTAGATTTGGGCTCAGTAAATAATTAGTAGGAGACATTGCACCATCATGGAAAGGAGTAATTGGTGAGCGGCCAGGTGTCATTCCAATTTCGAGACCATCCATATAACTAGGGAGCTGAACATCAATAGCTTGCTGTAGCATCTGCTCGTTCAAGTATAAAGCACAGTCTCCTGTGCCTATAGGAGCAAGCTGACCTAACATTATATTTTCAGTAACTCCACGAAGATAATCTGTCTCCGCATACACAGCAGCATCAAGAAGAATATCAACTGTTTCCTCAAACGAGCATCTCATCATTGGCCCTGTATCGTTCCTATTGATCCCATGACGGGTTATGGCCATTAGGTGACCACGGTATGTCATAGTATCACATAATATAGCCAAATGCCGATAATTTACATAGGACCCATCAAATGAAATCACGACTCGAAGCTCATCAAGTAAGGACCTCCGAACAGCTTCAATCCCCAGGACTTCAATCACCTCAATCAAATGATTACTAGTTGTTCTCAAGGCATCGACATCCTCATGAGTCATGACAGCCAACAGATTCACACCTTCAGTATCAAGCATCCATTCATTTTCTGGCTTAAATCCTTCATTCTCATCAAATTTGTTAACTTTGCCTGATTTAATGAAAACCTTGTTAATATCTGGAATACCACGTAGGGCCATTTCCGTAAGCATATTGCTTTCGATTTTCTTAAGGAAGACATCATCTTCTGCTGACTCGTCTTGCAATTCACCTTTGGGGGCTTCATCGTTCATGATACGTATTCGTAGAATCAACTTCTCAGCATTGTCATCATTGAATATACAGGTTAAATCATCATCAAACTCAAGATTGATCTTCTCAGCAATATCTGCCATGCTCAACTTCTTATCAACCATCATCTCCCTATTTAATTCAATACGGAGTAGCCAAGGAGATATCTTATCTGGGTCGATCTCTTCGTCCGGCATTTCATAGTATGATTTGACAAAATCAACATCCTCTTCTATAATCGTACTCATTGGATCTGGGTCATACCATACTTCAGTAGCTTGAGTGACGCTACGAAGTGTGGTGTACTCCAGAGCACATTGAACGTTCTTGGCACGATCCTTTGTCTTGCTAACATCAGGTTTCAAATAGACGGACAGCGAAGGGGTTTTGATCTTTTTGGCAACATTAATAATTTCTCTCAACCGGGGAACTCCAAGAGTCACATTCTTGGCACTCACACCAGCATAGTGAAAAGTATTTAGGGTCATTTGTGTAGCCGGCTCACCAATAGACTGAGCAGCAACACATCCAATCATTTCTCCAGGTGCAACAAGTGACTGTAAAAACCTTGACTCTATCTCACCAATAACCCACTCAAATGCCTCACGCGTAAGGCGGTACTCGCTCAACACCCTCTTGCTAGCAAATGTACTACGAAGAAGAATGTTGAAAAAGAGAGTGGCATTCTTTTGGGCTTCAATGCTCAATAAGTCATCACCGGGAACAACCCTCAGCCGCTCCTGAAGCTTATCAACAGCTTCCACGATTTCCATTGGATGCATATCAGAAGGTCTCCTCAAATCAACTTTAAATGTCTTCTGTGCGTTCCAAATAAGTCTCTTAAGATTCACAGGCATTGGCCATGTATTATCACCTGTAGTAGCAATCTCCGTTCCAAGCTGGACTCGATCAGCTTCAAGTTTTTGCACTTCAGCATCGAACACATTGCGGAACTCCCTGATAGTTTTCAGATCCTCAACATGTTCAGGCAGCATGTAACTTGGATTCCAGTTTTCATCATCAATCTCATATTTAAAAAGCCTATCGAACTCCCTCTTCTTAATTTTGAGAGAATCAAGTTTTTGAGACTCGATCCAAACTGCATCCATGCCATCTTCCCCATAGAGAAACTGGATAACATCCCCAAGAGAATTCCTGACGGTACCATCATACTTCACCATAATATCTTCCATAGCTTTTACAAGTCGCCGCTGAATATAACCGGTTTCGGATGTTTTCACTGCAGTATCAATCAAACCTTCTCGGCCACCCATGGCATGAAAAAAGAACTCCTGTGGTGTCAACCCTCGTAGATAAGAATTCTCTACAAACCCACGACTCTCGGGTCCGTAATCATCCTTTGTGAAATGAGGAAGAGTTCGATCTATGAACCCATATGGAATTCGCTTACCCTCAACATTCTGCTGGCCCACACAAGCAGTCATTTGTGATATGTTGATAAAACTTCCTTTTGAACCTGCTGTGACCATTGCTTTGAGATTGTTGCTTTCTGATAAACTTTTCTGAGCACTACTTCCGGCGTCATCACGAGCCTTGTTCAGCACCTGAGCAGGACAGCATGTTAATGGACTTTAAAATACATGTAGTTCTAAGTTTCACAATTAGGGGTCTAATAGTGTAGCGCAAACTCGCTACTCAAGACCATGTTGAAAGAATTATCTCAAGAACTTAGATACATGACCCATGAAGCTCATGAACCTTATTGATCGTTATGTTACATCCACCTGTGTGTATGTCGGTGTATATTCACATAACTACCCTTTATTTAATATTAAAATACAAGTGGCTTGTATTAAAATTTTCTTTGATTAATACAGAACCAACTCGTATCACGCCAAGCTGAGCACAAAAGCATTTATTAGATCATCGGACACGGGCTTGAGCTCGAAAATGAAGGCTTATCAAGCTCAAGCTTGGGACCGTATAAACTTAATTTGGTTTGGTAACAATTCTGTTAGCGATCATAGAACATAACCAAGTACCTGATTCACTCTGTTTTCAAATGATTCCATCATCGTTCGACCAGGCTCTGCCTCCAACTGCTTGTCTTGGGCAGCCCTAATGAGTTCTTTCACCTCATTCTTCGCTTTAGAAATAGTTTCATTAATGGTTTCCATAGTTGCTGCATCAGCAATCGTGTCTCCTATACCAATGCTAAACCCTTGTTGCAAAAGCCAGTAGTTAACAAGCCATTGGGTATGTCCAAGAAACTTACGAGCAGCATCTGGACCAACTTCCTCCCTGTAATATTGTATTAAAGGTGGTGCTTACAACCATAAATTTAACACAAACCAACTGATTAGCATGAAAAATGTCAATAGTCCAGAGAACACACCAGATGACGTGTATAAGACTCCCCGTGGATGCACCAAGGGTCTTTTTACAAAGAGTTCCAGTTATAACCTCTCCTTTCTCTATTCGAACTTGAGTGTCACCAGGTGTCAAATGTCCAGTTTCAGTTTCTGAATGCCAAGCTGCTGTCCTAATGAGATTTATCTGCTTTGGAATAATGAGATTGAACACTTGTTTCCCCGTCCATAGAGGTCTAGGTTTCAAAATAGTAGGTGTTGGTACTTTTCCATCAAAATCTTCCCACCACATCAATATGTTCATGAAAACATCCTGCATACGTAGAGAGGATTAATCATAAAGTATACCATGAAAAGACGAGCACACTTGGTGTGCAGTTGTACAGCAGACCAGAAACTGACCAGACGGAACCAGAGCTGAAAATGAAAAATAATGGAACTGATAACAGAACCACTTTAAAATGATTCAGTCCAGAACCAGATAGATAATAGAGTTAATTTTGAGTTCAAATTGTTTTAGGGCCGAGTATGCACCCCAAAAATCTTGATAAGCTTGTAATTATCACCTTCTCGATGAAAGTATCTCTCTTGGTGATTTTACGGCAACCCAATAGCGTATCCTGCACAATTCCCATAACTGGCCGATTTGCTTGAGGAGAGACGATGCATTTAGGTACCATCATCAACTCCAGAACCTCTGCTCTTGTCTCAAATGACTGAGGTACATGCATGTTCATTTCATCTCCATCAAAATCAGCATTATATGGTGAAGTGACTGATAAATTTAGCCGAAAGGTTGAGTATGGCATGATCTTAATCCTATGCCCCATTATGGACATTTTATGCAGACTTGGTTGTCGATTAAAAAGCACAAAATCTCCATCATTCAAGTGTCGTTCCACCTGTATAACAAGATTATCAATAGTGAAAAGTTGACAACACTATCTGCTCAGAACAAGAATAATGAATCACTCTATCAGAAGTAGGACCAGAAATAGAAAGAAGGTACATGCCTTATATCCAAACTCTAGATGATGATCACTGCTTTTCTTCAAGTAACGAAGATCAAGCCTTTGACCATCTTCCCTGATAATATACTTGGCTCCAGTTTTACCGGGGGGAGGATGTGGACCATACTCAACAAGCTCCTTTAACCTGATGGAAAATAAAAAACAGGAAGTCAACAACTAAAAATCAAATGCAAATAAGTAGAAAAAGATGAAGTCAATAGCATTCCCAAATGTCTGCAGACCTTTCTATGTTATAAGGAGTGACTGTCTCAGGATAAGTAAGATTCAGAGCAATACTCCATGGGACTCCCAGCTGATCAATGTTAATGGTTGGATCAGGAGTGATGACTGTACGTGCTGAAAAATCAACACGCTTACCCATCAGATTGCCCCTGATCCGACCCTCCTTTGCCTTGAGCCTACTGCAAATAGATTTGATAGGACGACCTGAACGTTGTGTAGCCTGTGGGATGAAGTCATAAAGAAGAATCGTATGTGACTGCAGTGTAATAATACTACAACCAGTGTATCATTTTGCTATGTAAAGAGATTAAGAGGATGGTATACCCTTGGCTGACCCGGAAGCTCATTGTCAAAATAAGTAGCAACATGAAACTGCAGTAACTGGGCGAATTCAGAGATTATGTGAGCAGGAGCTCCATTCCTCTCTTGCCTCCTCAGGTTCTCATTGTGTCTAATTATCATGGCCAGTTGATGAGTTAAGTCATCCTGTTTCAGATATGAATAGTTAAGCCTTCTGATTCACATCATATTAGCTTTAAATGTTCTTTAAGACACACACATACAGAGAAGAGAGGATCCCTTCTCTTCCATTCACCCAAATTTCGTTTGAATGTTTTGGGTTTTCATTAAGAGAGGGGGTGTGAATCTAAAAAACTTGCCTCACTCCGGGCTGATGTATCCATCATCACAGATGGTCTGACAGGAGGTGGTGGTATTGGAAGAACCTGCAGGATCATCCAATCTGGACGAGCGTATTTTGGGTTCAAGCCCAACAACATGCAGTCTTCATCACTTATCCTCTTTAAAACACTCAAAACCTGGAGAACATTGATGTTTATAAGCAACTATAAAGAGAAAAAAAAACAACAGGTAAATACATGAAATGTAATGAGTTCAGGATGATACTCTTTCTGCAGAAAGCTGCTGCTTTCTTTCAGCAGGCTCAGGAAGCTGTTCTGTGTCATCATTTTTCTTCTTTTGAAGCTTGTATTCTGCAACCATTTTCATACCTTCAATAGTAATCTTCGGCTGTTGGGCACCACAGCCCCCTCTCCTCTTCTTAACCGGTTCATCACCATCCTGGTTTTGAGAATCAATCTCATCACCACCTTCGCATTTACTTTTGCTCTTACACGCATCTAAGATCTTCTTAAGCCTGTTTTTTGGGTTTCTTATTTTTTGGGCTTGCTTGAATTTATGATCCTCCTGTAGAAACGGAAACAATGAGAGGACATGTAACAAGTCTTGATGTGTTGTACAACAAGAATGCACACATGGGTAGGGTCACGTTGGAAACTAGACGAGTTGCTTGAGAAATAGTGGGAACACACCAGCTTAAGTGGGATCGTAAAGGATATACATTCACAGTGATGTTTCCAAACAACAATTTGGAAATTATTCATAGTTTGCACCTCACTAAGGTATTGGATTTCACATTTTTCCTCTTGTCATTTATATGAGAAGGATATAAATAAAGATAAATTATTCATAGTTAGAAAGCAAACTCCATTAACACTTTCTAATAAATAAGACGATAGTTAGGAAAGACCCAACAACACCACTTAATAGTCAACACAACAGCAATCAAGCAAAGACTCAATATTACCTAGCTATACAGCAAATATAAGCCCGATACATCATCGTATAGCCATATAGTTTATGACTTATTATATAGTAGAGCAAACTAACTGTGCAGAAAAAACATACTACAACACCACAAATTTGTAGGCTTGCTCTCCTATTAATATTGTTTCACTTATAATAGGTAGATGGTATTTAGCTCCATTAGAGTTATGCTCTCTATTTCAGAAATTCCCTGGCATGCCTTCAAACTCACTTTTGCATAAAGCAGCACAAGCCCACAATTTCTTTCAAAAGGATACCTCGTTAGACTTCTTATCAACATTGCTCATACCAAAAAAGGTAAGACCTAGAGCCTTATGCAGACCATTGGTAACTAATTTTACTGTCCTGTATAACGTAAGAACTGGCTTCCCTCTAAATTGGCCCTCAAGTTCAGTCCTCAGGTTCTTATCTAAATCATACTAAATACTTACAATCAAGATGCTAGAAGGTGAAAATTGCATAACAAGGGCAAATTTTAACATGGCTTCAAGCAATCAAGGGCAAAATTCCATAGGTAGTTCATAGGTAACTGAGTCATACCACACTACTCAACAACAGATTACAACAAATGTCATACTTCAATTGAAGTTACCAATCAAAGTACAGAAATGATGCACATCACATTATTAAATCGTCATCTATCTCCGAGATCAGATACGTATAGCAAGAAACCAAAATTGCATCATAGTACCTCATCGGCAAGGATTTTTGAGCAATTGAAGCATACGCATCGCATGATACTGAGGACTGTCTTCATAAATCCAATATGAAACATAGGTTTCGCAAGCTCAAGATGCCCAAAATGACCAGGGCACTCAGCCATATTAGCCATACAAGTCTCACATTTCATCTTCCTATCAATAGTCCCAAGCCTTGGGTCACTAAGTCCCGCTACCTTCGGTTTACCCCTTTCTGTCGTTTCACCGTGCTCTATATGAACAACAGACATTTGCCTCTGCAACAAGAGAATTAAACAAACTAAGCCTTGACGATTTTTTACAACTACAGAAAACAACCCGAAAAGGGGGAAAATGGTTATTACAATTTCATCGGGACTGAGGATTCCGAACTGAACCAGCCGGACTTTTGCAACTTCCGCCGGAGAGTACGGAAACCGTATATCCATTACTGTTGCTCTCTATACAAAGATCCGCTAAATTTCCAGACCAAAACAGGTAGATTAGGGCATTCAAATACTACAAGAGGACTGAACGATTTATAGTTTTGAATTAAATTTTTGATACAATCTATGAAATTGATTTAAAAGTTATGAATTTGATTTAAAAATTGGGTTGATTTCAAGGCTTTTCGCTCCAGAAACTCACTAGAAAGTCGTTTCTTTTCCGTTTTAGGGATCAATCGAGGAGCGTAGCAACAAAGAAGAAGCAATTGGGACAGAGGGGGTTATTTATAGGCGAATTGAACCGGTTTGCGGCTCTGCCCTAGCTCTTGGCTGGGAGAGGGAAATTCCTGTAATGCCCTTCGCTAGGTTTATTGACAGCTAAAGAATCAAAAATTACATTTTGGAGGGTTAACCAGAAGGGTTATATGCCAAAAATAGCAACAAATTTTTATAGTTTTACCGTTTATACCCACATTATTTATTTTTTTATCATTAATAGCAACAACTTTTGTATTTTTTACCGATTATACCAACTTTTGACCTAAAAACCTGCTATAGCAGGTTACCATCCATTAATACCAACAGCTTTTATCTTTTTACCAATAATAGCAACTACGTTTTATATTTTTACCAATAATAGCAACAACTTTTAACTTTTTACCAATAATAAAAACATATCAAATTAAATTTTATTTTATCTTTAACTAATCAATACTTTAAAGAAACTAAATTTATGAAAATCAAAATACAATCAAATAAGTTTATAATTCATTTTTTTTGTTTAAATTTTGTTAGAATTAAATCAAATGCAATGTGTGCCTATAAAAGAGATAAAAAAAATATGTTTTCTATAGACATTAAAATATGAAGATTATTTTAACGTGTCATATATTCATGCATAGTCGGGTTTTATAGCTATGATAGGGTCGACCATTTAAGTGTAACATGATAACGTGAAACTCAAATCAATTTGTATAAGATGTCATAGAAATATAATGAACAGATTATGCTACATTTGTATTCTTTTTTGGATACTTAGTTCAACAATATTTGCATTATTTATTTATTTAATAAATAAATGAATAATATTATAAATAATTATGATCTAATCATGGGTAATTAGTTCTTTATTTATTTGATAAATAAAATGGTAATACTAAAAAGTTGCATCCGTGTATTTTATGAATAATTCTACATGATTTAATAATCCAGTTATTCTATCTCTAACAAAAACCAATCTGAAACCGAAAAAACCAAAAAACCAATCTGAAATCGAAAAAACCAAAAAACCAAACTGAAACCGAAAAAACAAAAAAATCGAAACTGAAAGAAAGAATTGAAATTGATAGACTATATGTGTGTGTGTGTGTTTTGGTTTTAGAAAGAAAGAATTGAAATTGAAAACCATGACAAAGAAAGCCAGAAACCAAACTAAAACCGAAATAAAAACCAAAAAATCAAATCGTTTAAAATCCAAACCGAACGGTTTCTTGAATATAGAAACCGATGTTTCGGTTTCGTTTTTGGTTTTTTCCAAAAACCGATCCATGCTCACCCCTAATCAAAATAATCTTCATATTTTAATGTCTATAGAAAACATATTTTTTTTATCTTTTTTATAGTTACACATTGCATTTGATTTATTTATAACAAAATTTAAACAAAAAAATGGATTATGAACTTATTTGCTTGTCTTTCGATTTTCGTAAATTTAGTTTTTTTAAAGTAATGATTAGTTAAAGATAAAGAAAAATTTAATTTGATGTGTTTTTATTATTATTAAAAAGTTAAAAGTCGTTGCAATTATTGGTAAAAATATAAAACGTTGTTGCTATTATTGGTAAAAAGATAAAAGTTGTTGGTATTAATGGATGGTAACCTGCTATAGCAGGTTTTCAGGTCAAAAGTTGGTATAATCGGTAAAAAGTACAAAAGTTGTTGCTATTAATGATAAAAAATAAATAATGTAGGTATAAACGGTAAAACTACAAAAAGTTGTTGCTATTTTTGGCATACCGGTTCCAGGATTTTATGAACCTAAATCTAAATTGAAAAAATCAGTTTCAGTTATTCGGTTAACCAATTAACCATTTTTTATTTAATTAATTAATTTTTAATTAAAAAAATTTTAACAATTAGTTTCTAAAATCTTCTGTAACATCCCGACTTTCAATTCTATTAAATGAATAGTTAAGATTCAAAAGTGTTTTGATAGATTGTTGTGGTTTGATAAATTTCATTTCATATATATTTAAAAATGATAATAATGAGGACAAATCCTCATTGTTGTTTTTCGAGCAATCATAACAATAAAATACCGACATCGGTAGGATATACGCCGATCATACATCGATATTAAATATAGAGATGATGATTATGAGAAATCATCATCGTTGTCTTTTGAGCGAGCATAACAATGAGAAACCGACTTGGATATTTAAAAGGTGCAAATCGGAAAATATAAAGTTGAGGGGTGTAATGTGCAATTATGGTGAATTTTCAATAAGTATGAGTTAAAAATATGTATAACCGTTCACTTTTACCAAATTCTCTCTCTCTCTCTCTCTCTCTCTCTCTCTACAAACGCTCTCTCTCTCTCTCTCTAACTCACGGTTTCGCCATTTCAACAAATCAAGAACATTAAATCTTTGGAATTAAGTGCTGAAAATCTGGATTCAAGCTACTAGGAAGGAACTATAACTACTGCGAACAACAATTTGAGGTAATATATACTCAAAATAACGATTTTTATGAGTTTAGAGTTTGGTTTTAAAGAAAACCGAATCACTGATTCTGGTTATTGATCTTATTACATGTTGTTTATTCTTGTGGATTAGTATAAATCGAGTATTAGAGAAGCTATATACTGAATATCAGCTTCTGATTCGAAGTATAAGTATGATTTTCAAAATTTACTAATATGTGTTTAGTGTGTGTGTTCGAACAAGTGTATAAAAAGGGATAAAAAGGGCCTGATTTAGTACATAAATATGTTAAGAATTATGATAAAAAATGTTAAAAAGAATAAATCTAAGCTTGTATCACTAGTTTCAGTTACTGGATATGTATACATGATCAAAATGAAAATCTGGAAATATTAGAAAAATGTCTAAGTATGAACACAATTCGGATCATCCGAATTTCGGATCCAATAGAACTCGAATGGATCTCGGGGGAAAAAACTTGAAAAATCATAAGTATAGACACGAATTTCGGATAACAGGTTATCCGAATTTCGGATCAAGTGTCATCCGAATTTCAGATGGGATTTACAGAATAAAAATTTCTAAGGATGGGACTTCGGGCCATCCGGATTTCGGGTATATCCGAAATTCATATGTGGTCCAATTTCGGTTCATTTTAACTAAATTTCAAGATTAAGTTTTAAGAACTATACTGATATTGATTTACTATATACTGACATAACAAAATCTTTGTGGTTGACGGACCGTCGTTGTGACTCGCAGAAATAATCATTATATCCACAGTTTAGCTCAGAGAAGTAAGGGTCGAATCCACAGGGAGTGTGGTCGTAATCAGGATTACTTTATTAGCCTTATAAGTTTATTGAAAGCATTTAAGTTGTGAATTTGTGGATTTGAATGATTTGTTTAGAATAATGATTTGTTATCGCTTTGTAACTAAAATTAACGACGAAGTAACTAATGTAGAGATAAACAATCCAGAAACGAATAACCATTCACGGGATCACCACGGCATAAGTATTACTCACTATAATTTCATGCAACGATCACATAGATATAATCAATTGCGCGACTAAATTAATTAAACATGTCTTAACCAATAACTCTCGGCATAGCGTATGCAATATTAATACTTGTCTTAATCCCTAAGCTAATGGACTCAGCACAAATAATAGTACCACGATAAACTATCTTGCTTTTACCAATTAAAACATACAATCATAATCATAGACGAATGCTTATCATTTGCATACACATAATAGATCTCATTTAATACAAATACATCAAAGCACGAGAAATTAAAGTAGAGTAAACTTAGCCGTAGATCATCCGCAAACGGCTAATGGGATTAGCTGCTCATCGTACGCTCTTCACAATCGTAGATCTGAGTCATAGCGTAGCTTGCGAATCACCATCTTCGTTCTCGTATCGTAGATCCACTCCGGCAGGGCTTCGGCACACTTTCACACACGTCAAGACTCTCTCCAAAGCTGCCCTCGACTTATATTTATAGGGAGGTCGAGATTAGGGTTCCACAGGCTGTAAAACACGTTTTTGTAACGCACTAGCGCAAACCAGGCGAAGGCCTCCCCCCCCCCCCCCCGGCCCGGATGCGACTAGAGTTTAGCTGGCATGCGCTGGAACGTATCTGGATAGTTGGGACTCTTTGTGGAGCGTAGGGTGGCGCAGGCCTGCGCCCCCCCGCAGCTCGGTTTGCTCTGAATTCTCTCGAATTGCTTCTTTTTAATATTTTGGCCCTGAAATACAAACTTGGAGTAATAATATGGATTTTACAAAGTATCGATGCTTAACATGATCATAATATGACTCTGAAACCATATAAATTATAGACTTATCAAATCTCCCCAACTTAACTCTTGGTTGTCCCCGAACAAGCTTTTGGAATCATAACTAACTATGTAACAAACATGTATTGGCAGTGACTCTAGGAATTTTATGTTAAGATAGCCTTCGTACTAATGCATTAAAATTCTTAACATGTAAATTGAAGACGTTTTCAGTTAAAATGTACTTCCCTTAGAATTTATGTAATGTATCTCACTTTTGAAAATACCCTTTTAGCTTAAGGTTACGATCCTTAAAACATATGGGTCTTCCGACCATCTTTTCCTCTTTGCATGTTTATGACAAATTTTTCTTTTTAGCACCATGCTTCTATCTATATTCTTTTCACTAGATTAGCTAGATGGTTCATGTAACGAGATTTCAGTCAACCGCTCCCAAACCAAATGGTTTTAGGGGATTAGGCATGAGTGGTACCCCTACGGACTTAGTTTCCCGAACCATCTAGACGACAACTAACTTACTTTTGAGGCTAAAACATGATTAAGTTCTCCTCCTTATTGCATGAGTTTTCAAAATCTTTTGACATGTTACTTATATTTAAGCCTAAATACAATTTAACGTACTTAAATTCATTTTACATGGGAAAAGTTTTAATTATTATCACGACTCTTTTCTTAATTATAAAATATCCTGTCAACACTAGCCAATCCCTCGCACATGTATTTTCTAAGTATCATCATGTTCCACGGCCTGATCGGCAAACAAGAGTCGATTGGGGAAGAAATGACAAACTATATGAACATTAAAAACTCTAAATAGGACTCGACTAGGAACTAAAAATAAATGAAAATTACGATAAAGAAATTAAATGCATAACAAAGTAAAATAAAATAAAAGACAGAAAAGTAAAGAATAAGGAAGGATAATACCCGATCAATCAAATGGAGGAGGCGGCGGACTTCGTAAAATCCATATTATGATCATTTTAAGCACCGATACTTCGTAAAATCCATATTATTACTCCAAGTTTGTATTTCAGGGCCAAGATGTTAAAAAGAAGCAATCCGGGAGATTTCAGAGCAAACCGGGCTGAGGGGGGCGCAGGCCTGCGCCACCCTGCGCTCCACATAGCGCCCAAACTGTCCAGATACGTTCCCAGCACACGCCAGCTAAACCCTAGCTGCATCCAGGCACCCGGGGGGGGGGGGGCGCAGGCCTGCTCTAGTGCGGCGCAAAAATGCGTTTGCAACCCTGTAACCCTAATCTCGACCTCCCTATAAATACAAGGCAAGGGGCAGCTTTGGAGAGAGTCCCGACGTGTGTGAAAGTGTGCCGAAGCCCTGCCAGAGTGGATCTACAATACGAGAACGAAGACGGTGGTTCGCAAGCTACCCAATGGCTCAGATCTGTGATTGTGACGAGCATACGATGAGCGGCTAATCCCATTAGCCGTTTGCGGAGGATCTACGGCTATGTTTACTCTTCTTTAATTTCTATGTTTTGATGTATTCGTATTAAGCGAGATCTATTATGTGTATGCAAATGATAAACATTTGGCTATGATTATGATTATGTGTTGCGATTGGTAAAAGCAAGATAGTTTATCGTGGTGTTATTATTCGTGCCGAGTCCATTAGTTTAGGGATTAAGACGAGTATTAATGTTGCATACGCTATGCCGAGAGTTATTGGTTAAAACACGTTTGATTAATTTAGTCGCGCAATTGATTATGTCTATGTGATCGTTACATGAAATTATAGTGAGTAATACTTATGCCGTGGTGATTCCGTGAATGGTTATTCGTCTCTTGATTGTTTATTTTCTTCGTTAGTTACTTCGTCCTTAGTTTTAGTTACAAAGCAATAGCAAACCATTACTCTAAACAAATCATTCAAATCCACAAATTCACAATTTAAATGCTTTCAATAAACTTATAAGGCTAATACCCAATCCTAATTAGGATCACACTCCCTGTGGATTCGACCCCTTACTTCTCTAGCTAAATAGTGGATTTACGGACTAAGTCTGCGGGTCACAACGACGGCCCGTCAGCACTTTTGGCACCGTTGCCGGGGAGTGTAACAGTAGTTTAGGTTTAAAGTTAGTTTGTTGCCTTAGTTTTAAGTAATTAAGTTTAAGTTCATTTCTTTGGTTATTTTTAGTCTTTAATTTATTTTATTATTATAATTATTAAAAATCATATTAAAAATTTTAAAATTCAAAAAGGTAATTGTAGTCCTCTACTTTACCACCAAAAAAATTAGTTTAATTAAGTTTTTAATCTTTAGTAGTATTTTATTTAGTGTATGCACACACGTGGATCGGCTAAAGGATTGCCGCTACAATTCGAACCTGAGATCGAAAAAGTAGCGGGATCAAACCGAAAGACTGTTAGGATTCAAAATCAACAATTAATCACGGTGAATTCAAACGCACTAGAGGAAGAAATTCCTGATTTAAAAATTCCCGATTCAGAGATTCCTAATTTAGAAAGTACTCCGATTTCGCCACGAAATCGTGATCAAGAAGAACCCAGCGCATAATTGCTAGAATGGGTGATCAACCGAGACGTACGGTTGAGTCGCATTACCGCCCAGGTGATGTGCCTGACCCGCCTCTAATTCGTTATCCCGAAAACGAGAACGAACCCGAAGTTCGTCCTCAATTATTTCAAATTCTTCCGATCATTTGAGGGATGCCAAGTGAGGAACCCTATGAACATCTAGCTGAGTTCACAGCTATTTGTAAAGCCAACCATGTTCGAGGTATAACCACCGACGGTTTAAAACTTCGATTATTTCCTTTCTCGTTAAAAGAGAAAGCGAAGAGCCGAAGAATTGGTTCGTATCCTTACCAACCAATAGCATTACAACATGGGATCAAATGAAACGAGAATTCATTAATGAATATTAACCCATTAGTAAAACAACCGAGAAAAGAAAGGAAATTACTAGATTGAAACAAAAACCGGGCGAACAATTCTACGAAGCGTTCAATCGTATGAACGAATTACTGAGAGCTTGTCCACACCACGAGGTACCCAAATGGATGCTTATCAAAACATTTTTTGATGGTATGAGTCAAGAAAGTCGTAATATGATTATAGCTGCCACAGGAGGCAAGTTTTTAGGTAAAGAAGACGATGAAGCTTGGGATTTGTTAAATCAACTCGGCAAAGGTCTTAAAGTCCAAGCTGGTTCTGAAAATAGTATAGGAGTTCAAGTTATGGGCATAGATAATGCCTGGAAACGTGAGGTTAAAAGTGAAATTTCAGATTTAGGAAACAAAATGGATCAATTGATGAAGGGTTTTTCAAACCCTAGCGTATCAATTAATTGTGTTACATGCGGAGATCCATCGCATCATTCTGACGCATGACCTCAAGTGCAATCCACTGAGGAATTTGCTAATGAAGTTTACGGATTTAGAGCTCATCGAGAGAGGGATAATCCATTTTCGGAAACATACAATCCTGGATGGAGAAACCATGCCAACTTTCAATGGAAAAATGATCAACCTACCGATCATCAATCCAAACCAAGATATGAAACACAAAAGAGAGAATATCAATATGGTTCAACTTCAGCAGCGAAGGATGAGCGATATTATAAGTCAAATCATCGTGATCAACCACAATTCCAAGTGGAATCAAATATGACTTCTCCGCAATTCGCAAAGTTTGCTGAATTTATGAAACAACAATCAGCTATTAGTACTAAGATCATGGAGATGTTAACTCGCCAGATGGGTCAGATAGCTGAGTCGCTTACTAGGCGTGAGGAGGGGAAGCTTCCTAGCAATACTGTTCCCAATCCTTCACACGCCCATCATCATAACAAAGATAAGAAACATGAGATTTACGAAGTTGATGAAGTAGCTAAGATAACCACATTAAGAGTGGAAGAGAGGTAGACAATAACATAGAGATGCCTAAAGAGAAAGAGGCAGAAGAAGATACCGACACTGAAGTCGTGTATGAGGAGAAAGAGGATCCAAACAACTGACATTA
>JAANYP010003934.1:0-25212 GCA_020465985.1 Centrapalus pauciflorus | reverse complement strand
GTCTGAAGAAATGCTGAAATCAATAACTGAAGGACCAGCAATCTTTATGGAAACAATCCCAGGAGTACCAACTGGCAATCCCCCAATACCACCGAGGACTGTTGAGGTCACAAATCTGACAGAGGCACAGAAAAAGAGAAAGTTAGGGGACAAGACTGCCAGAAAACTATTGTTGATATCAATCCCCAATGATATATACACTTGTCTGACAAATACAAAGACTGCTAAGTCCATCTGGGATGAAGTATGCAAAATCATGCGGGGATCAGACAGAGCTGCTACTAATAGGGCTAGGAATAGTCTCATGACTTTTGAGAACTTTAGAGCCCGTGAAGGTGAACTTCTGGAAAACACTTATCTCAGATTTGTAAATCTGGTAAGTGAAGTAAAAAGAAACGGAGTGACGAAGTCCAACTTGGACATCAATGTCAAATTTTTAAATGTCCTAAATCCAGAATGGGAAAAATATGCTATGATCATCCAACAAACGAAAGATATAGAGGAGATGGATTTTCATATGCTATTTGAAAACCTCAACAACTACCAAGAAGTTGTTTTGAGGAAAATATCTGGAAAGAAGAAAGCGGAAAAAGAAAATGCTGATCCACTAGCTCTACTGGCGGAGAAAAAGTATAAATACAAGCTCAAAAAGGAGAAAAGAGCGGTAATCAGCAGTACATCATCAGAATCAGAATCATCAGATTCATCTGCAGATTCAGAGATTGAAGAGATGAAAAAACAGATGGCACTGCTTACAAAGGCATTTCAGAAGAAATTTTACAGGAAGCCAACAAACAACAAAATGCGCTACAAAACAGGCTCAAGGAAAGTTGAGAAAGAGGATAAGTATGAAAAGGCTGGAGAAAGTAGTGCACGAAAATCTGACAAGTATGAGAAGTCAGATAAATCAACCAAGAAGGAATCTGATCAGAAATGCTATAACTGTGGAAAACCAGGTCACTATGCCCGGGAAT
Source organism: Centrapalus pauciflorus (assembly GCA_020465985.1). Lineage (NCBI taxonomy): Eukaryota > Viridiplantae > Streptophyta > Magnoliopsida > Asterales > Asteraceae > Centrapalus > Centrapalus pauciflorus. The sequence continues at coordinate 24,238 of JAANYP010003934.1, read as the reverse complement.
GCAGATCTCCAGTAGTCAAAAATTCAGACTACTATACGAGAAAGGCCCTCTTAGCCAAAGAGAAAGAGTCAGGCAAAGCACTTATGGCGGAGGATGATCATTGGTTACAGTTATCCGAAGATGATGACATTTTGGATGAAGATGCCCATATCTGTTTAAAGTCAGAAATCTTTAATGAATCAGAACTCAGTGAATCAGCTATGATAGCTGAAGATGAGGTGTGGGTTGGACTGACGGATGAAGAGGATGAAGAGGAGAGAGAATCTGATTCTGATGAAGAGAAAGAAAAAGAAGAAGTTGCATTAATGGCATCTGGCCAAAATAAAGCTGAAAATGAGGAGGATTCAGAGTCTGATAACTCAGAGGATTCAGAAGGACAAGAGGTAAATTCTATTTCAGATTCTGATATTGACGACTCATGCATATTAGAAGAAAAACTAACTAATATGGCTTTTATGCTTAAAAAGTTTGAAAAATACTTAAAAGCAGAAAAGAAGAAGGTTCATTCTTTGGAAAACAAACTTCTAAATGAACACAATTTAGTCCTAGATTTTTCCAAAGATAAAGCCTTAGCTTTACGAGCTGTCTCAGACTTACAAGATAAGGAAAAAGAACTTCAAAGCAATATATTCAATCTGAATAACAAAATATCTGATTTACAAGAAAGTCTGCGAATAGATGAATTAGAAGCCTCAAATTTTTCTGTAAAATATCATGCCATATTTGAAGAAAGAACTAAACTTTATGAGAAAATCAAAAAGATGGAGGATGAATTTATTAAAAGAGGGCAAACAGATCAAATAATATATCTAAATCAACCAAAAGATACAGAGTTTTATAACTCTAAATCTGGTATTGGTTGGGAAAATCCTAAGTATCTGACAAAAGCTATAACAAATTCACCAACATTATATGATGTCAGATACATGAATTTAGGATTAAAAATGACATTCTTGAAAGCATCTGAAGAAGTAGAATCCAGTGAAGAAATCAAAAGGTCAAGATCAGACAAAATGCAAAATTATGTTGACTATACCAAGATAAATGAAATTAGCAACATTGTTGATACTAAAGAAGAGTACATTCAAACTTATTCTGAAAAGGATTTGTCTGAATTACCAACTCAGTCTCAAAAACTATATTTACCAAATTCAATTTTAGAACAGATAAATTCTGATTTAGAATTGAAAATTAAAAGTTTTGAGACAGAGAATGAAACACTCAAGTCTGAATTACTAAAAATAGAACAAAAGTTGCAAAATAAGTCTAAAAACATAAATGTGTCTGATCCACATTCATTTATTTCTCTGGATTCTATAAATTCAGAAAAAGAATTTGATCTGTTCATGCACTCTGATGTTAATTCATTAGATCAAAGATTTGGTAAAATTGGTGAATTTATCAAACCTTTGACTAACAAACTATCAACTGGTAATAAAGAATCTGTTAAAATTCTGCAAAGAAAGACTACAGACTCTTTAAAACCATCTGAATATTCACCATCAGTGCAACAAAAGAAGGAGAAAACAAAACTGTTTGTTAAGTCTCCTAGTTTTGAAAAGGGTGAATCATCCTCATCAACGAACTCCTTTGCACGTACAGTCAAATCTTCAACAGGTATGAAAAGGTTACAGAAAAAACAAGCATCTAAATTTTCTAATTCTCAAACTTCTTTTATGTCAGATAACGTTGTGAACGGGTCGAGAAAACAAGTGTGGCGAAAGAAGCAAAGAGAAGAGAAAAACAAGATTATAAAACAAGAATGGCGCGTGAAAGAAAAAATTGTTACAGATAGAAACAGCAAAATTGAACATTCTGTCTGTAATAATGATAAAATAGTTAATAATTCTTGTATTAAGTTTTCAAGATCGAAATTAATTGCTTTGAATTCTTATGTTTGTAAGTCTGAAACTGTGAAACATAATAAGCTTGTATGGCAACCAAAGAAAAAGGACCCATTGTATGAACAGCAAAAGGATCCACAGATAAAAATTTCAAAAACAATTCCACCGAGAATTGTACAAAAGTGGATACCCAAAAGAACAATTCAAAAATGGGTACCTAAAATAAATTCAAACGATAAGCCCAAAGCCATATCAGTTAGAAAAACAAATGATACTATGCATGTTTTACCTAAAACTAAAGTACCCAACTACAAGTGGGTACCTCATGTGCTATTACGTTTTATAGGTAAACCATGTCTGGTACCTTGATTCGGGATGCTCCAAACACATGACCGGACAACGAGACACACTCACGGACTTTGTAGAAAAGTTCTGTGGGACGGTAAGATTTGGAAACGATCAGTTTTGTCCGATCAAGGGATATGGAAGTCTGAAGTATGACAAAATCACAATCCAAAAGGTCTTTTATGTTGACGGTCTTGGTCATAACCTATTCAGTATTGGACAACTGTGTGATAAGGGGTTAGAAGTCAACTTCAAAGCCAATCGGTGCAGCATCAGATCAGCACAAGGAAAAGAAATTCTAGCAGGAACCAGGAAAACAAATCTATACTCCATTGATTTAGCCTCGATCAATCTGAAGAAAGATGTCTGCTTGTTGTCAAAAGCAACATCTAAAACAGCATGGCTATGGCATCGTCGCCTTTCACATCTAAATTTCAATGAACTGACCAACCTAGCAAAAGGAGGGTTAGTTAAAGGGCTGCCGGCGCTTAAATTTCAAAAAGAGCAACTATGCGCGGCATGTGAAAAAGGAAAGATGACAAAAGCCACACACAAATACAAAACAGCACACTCATCCACAAGAGCATTAGAGTTACTGCATATGGATTTGTGTGGACCGATGAGAGTACAAAGTATAAATAAGAAAAGATATGTATTGGTGATAGTTGATGACTACTCACGATACACATGGGTGTTTTTCCTGAAATCCAAATCAGATGCAACCGAATCTATCATCCACTTCATCCGAAAAATTCAAGTAAAGTTGCAACTCACCATCCAGACAATTCGCTCAGACAATGGAACAGAGTTCAAGAACAAATCATTGGACTCGTTCTTAAATTCAGTTGGAATTACACATCAATTCTCAGCTGCTAGGACTCCACAACAAAACGGTGTCGTTGAAAGAAGAAATCGGACACTAGTGGAAGCAGCTAGGACGATGTTGGCCTATTCCAATTTACCATTGTTCTTGTGGGCAGAAGCGGTTGCAACAGCATGTTTCACACAAAACCGTTCAATAATAAATAAAAGATTCGGAAAGACTCCGTATGAGCTAATCAATAAACGAATACCTAATGTTAAATTTTTCCATGTCTTTGGTTGCAGATGCTTTATATTGAATGATAAAGACAATCTGGGAAAGTTTAATCAAAAGGCAGATGAAGGAATCTTCATCGGGTATTCAAAGGAGTCGGTTGCTTTCCGAATATACAACAAGAGAACCAAGATAGTCAACGAGAGCGTAAATGTTAAATTTGACGAAGGAATGTAATGGCTTCTGAACACACCAGTTCAGAACCCGGACCTAACAAGCAGACTTCTTTGGAGTCAAATAGACAAAATGCTGAACAGAATGAATTAAATAAGTTGTTTGAGAACTTTTATGATGATTATTTTGAAACTCCCAAATCTAATGTTCAAAAGTTTGGTGCCTGACAGGATCACTGAAGATCCAGTCGTAGTTTCAGATCTCTCTCAACAACAAAGTTCAGAAGAAACTGGAGAAGCTTCAACAGCAAAGGTGCAGTCAACTACTGAGACTGTACAACCAATTGAACCTCCACATACTTCTGAAACCCCTATTACTTCAGAACAGTCAGAAGCTCCTACCTCCGATGTTCCACCTACAACATCTGTAACAACCCCCGAACCATATTTCGATTCCAATCCCAACCAAGACCCAATAGAACCGTTTCCACACACAGTTAAGTGGACAAGAAATCACCCAATAGAGAATATCATTGGTGATCCATCGTCTTCAGTCCAAACCAGAAGGGCTACAATAAATGAATGCTTATTTTCAAATTTTTTGAGTAAGATTGAGCCTAAAAATGTAAAAGAAGCCCTTCTGGATGCTGATTGGATTGTGGCGATGCAAGAGGAACTCAACCAGTTCGAACGGTTAAAGGTCTGGCGACTTGTTGAGCGACCAAAAGACAAATCTATAATTGGCACGAAATGGATCTTCAAGAACAAGAAAGATGAACACGGTGTCATTATTAGGAATAAAGCTCGTCTCGTGGCCAAAGGATACAGTCAACAAGAAGGAATTGATTATGATGAAACATTCGCACCAGTTGCACGCATTGAAGCTATAAGGATGTTTTTAGCTTTTGCCGCACATAAAAATTTTACAGTATATCAAATGGATGTCAAAACTGCGTTTTTAAACGGGGAGCTAACAGATGAAGTATATACATATCAGCCCGAAGGGTTTACTGATCCTTCGAAACCTGATCATGTATATATTTTGGATAAGTCACTGTATGGCCTTAAACAAGCACCTCGTGCTTGGTATGATGCACTTTCAACATATCTGTTGAAATGTGGATTTACAAAAGGTGCAGTTGACACAACCCTGTTTATAAAACGTCAGGGGCCAGATATCATAGTAATACAGATATATGTAGATGATATAATATTTGGGTCTACAAATCCAGAATTTTGTAAGAAATTCGCGTTTTTAATGTCCCAGAAATTTGAAATGAGCATGATGGGGGAAATAAATTTTTTCTTAGGTTTACAAGTAAAACAATTGACTGATGGTATTTTTATCAATCAGTCAAAATATATCCAAGACATGTTAAAGAAATTTAACATGGTCAATAGTACTCCTATGAAAACTCCCATGGCTCCGGATTCAAAATCAAAACTCGATGCGGACATCTCAGGGAAACCTGTAGATGTAACCCATTATCGAGGTATAATTGGGTCATTAATGTACTTAACAGCCAGTAGACCAGATATTATGTTTGCTACATGTGTTTGTGCTAGATATCAGGCAAATCCAAAAGAATCACACTTAACTGCTGCAAAACGAATTTTAAGATATCTCAAAGGTACACCAAATCTTGGTTTGTGGTACCCTAGGGAGTCTTCATTTCATCTGACTGCTTTTTCTGACGCTGATCACGCAGGTGATAAGATGGACAGAAAAAGTACGTCAGGAGCAGTACAATTCTTAGGTGATAAACCCGTATGTTGGTCATCCAAGAAACAACACTGTGTTTCATTGTCAACAGCTGAATCAGAGTACGTGGCTGTATCTTCTTGCTGTTCACAAGTGTTGTGGATGAAAAGCCAACTACGTGACTACGGGTTTACACCAAAGAAGATTCCAATATACTGTGATTCTCAGAGTGCAATCGCTATTGCATCAAATCCGGTGCAACATTCTAAAACGAAACACATCGACATTCGGTATCATTTCATTAAAGATCATGTAGAAAATGGAAATATAGAATTATATTTTGTACCTACTGAATATCAACTAGCTGATTTGTTTACCAAAGCGTTAGATGAAAAACGGTTTAATTTTTTGGTATACAAATTGGGTATGTTGAATCGTTAAGATTTAATAATTCAGTAGTTTCAAAATTTTAATTTTAAAATTTTCATTTTTTTTTAAGTGATTTTTATCTGATGTTAAATTCAGGATTCATAAAAAGTTTATATACTTAAGAATTTAACGAGATCTGGAATGTCATGTGCAGGGGGAGCAGAAAACCAATTTATCTGATTTTGCATAAATCTGATAAAAATTATCTGTTATTTTGTAGGGGGAGCAGATTTACAAAAATGAAATCATAAGTTGAGGGGGAGCAACATTCAGAAATTCAAGGGGGAGCAAAAGTTTTTTTTTTTTTGTTAAAATTTTTTATTTTTATGTGATTTCAATTTTTTTGTGTTGTTTTATGTACAAAATTTTTTTTTCTCTCTTAATGTGATTTTTTTTTTGTTAAATTTTGTTTTGGTGTGCTGTTAATTTTTTTTAAAATTCAAATTTTTTTTAGTCACAATTTTTTGATTGAAATAATTGGTATGTGGGCTTATGAGATGTAGTTGATGGGCCGAACTTATCAAATTTGAAAAAATTTGATATGGGCCGGGTAAAATTTCAATATAAATTTGAAATTTCAAATTCAAATTTCTTTTTCCGGAAATTACATCATCTTCTTCCACAAGCTTTCTTCATTCCAAAGAAACTCAAAAACCCACAACCGACGGTTTTATTTCATCAAAATTGTGAGTAAAATTTTATTTTTCTTTATTATTTCAGTTTGTTTGTGCATATTTTCAGTGTATTTGTTCAAATGTGAATATGTGTTCGTATTTTTATTTTTTTTGAGTTCTTGGCCGTTAATGGCAAATAGTTTGATTGGTACATGAAACTGAAATTAAGTGTGTGATGTTGTTCATAATGGTAATATGACTATGAATCTGAAGTTTCATAAGTCATTTTTACTTCACACACACACAATCATCGATTTTCCAATAAAACAGTTCGAGTTCTTGAATAAACTGAAATGTGAATTTTTAACAACTTTAAAGTTGTTTTTGTTCAAGGTTCAGTAAAACAAATATGTTTAAAATACATTTTCGAAGGGGGTACAAGTGTTAAAACACTGAAAATGCTTCTTAAATTTAAATTCATAAATTCAGTGTGTTTTAGACTTGTAGAAAAATAAAAAGAACTTTCTCGAATAAAGCATCAGTGAGTCATTCGAGTTGTATGTCAAGAGTCATTCGAGTTGCACCAGAAAGACATTCGAGTTGCATAAGTGAGTCATTCGAGTTGCATCAATGAGTTATTCGAGTTTCATAATGACTTATTCGAGTTGATTCATATAGAATTCAGAGTTATTCGAGTTTCTTACACATTACATTCGAGAAACATTTATGTTTCATGCGAGTTGACAAGTGTGTAACACTTAGAAAATTTTCAGAACATCAGTGTTTCAAGCATATTCGAGTTGGGACTATGATCTAATCGAGAAAATGACTTAGTCATTCGAGTTGGGTCCCATTTTCCATTCGAGTTTAATACATGTTACATTCGAGTTTCATGTATATAACATTCGAGTTTTGTAGTGACTTAATCGAGTTTCATGTTACTTCATTCGAGAAACTTCAAGACTCATTCGAGTTGAGTCAAACTTCATTCATGTTTTACAGAGTATTATTCGAGTTTCATAGACTCTTCATTCGAGTTTTACAGAGTATTATTCGAGTTTTATAGACTCATCATTCGAGTTGGGTGTAGACCTATTCGAGTTGTATAATGTGTCACCCGAGATTGTTACAGTGTCATTCGAGAATTGTATAGGTTCATTCGAGATTCATCAGAAACTTTTTCTAAGTGTAGAATTTTAAAGTTTTAAGAAAAAAATGTCACATTTTTTTTAAGAAATTGTTATAAATTTGTGTTTTTCTAACATTGGTCTCTAAACGATTGACTTTGGAATTCTCTCAATAATTTTCAATTATTGTCAGGAATCCCGATGCTTTAAACAGAAAAATCACAAGTTTTTGCAATTTCTGATAAAATGTTACAAGTTTTTCTACATTTTGAAGGTTGTGCTTTGTGTACTTGATAAACCTAACATGAACTTTATTTTTACAGGTATTCAAATGGCATCTCCTGTACAATCCCAAAATTCTAATTCCTCTGATGCACAATCATCATCAAATCATACCCTCGTCTCTACTCCAGTCAGATCAACCTCTGTAGCCCGTTCTTCACAAACCCAAATTATTCCTGATAATCAACTTGTCAAACCAAAACATTGCCTTCCTTTTCGTGACAATAATCATCGTCTTGATACCAAAGTCATCAAAGTAAGTCATCCTATCATAGTGGGCATTTTGAAAGGCCATCCACTAGGGTATCTATTACAATACAAACCGTCTATTCCTCAAGTATATTTACAACAATTTTGGCACACTGTCAAATTTGTTCCCGCGGACGGAAATCACCACTTCAAAGTGACGATTGACCAGTTCAAAACGAAAATCACCCTAGCAAGACTGCGTCATAACCTATTTCTTCCAAGACGTATAGATACTGTGAATTTCCCTGAGTTGGCAGATTTTGAAGACTTTGTTTCTGATAAAGAGCTGGTACATGACTTGATCTGCTTGGGATACTCAAAACCACTACCAAAGAGCTCCAAGTTTCACAGAAATGGATTGAATGGCGAATGGTATACGTTATTTGGGATCATCAATAGGTGTATGACATCTAAGCATACAGGGATTGACAGATGCAGCATTCACTGCTTGAGAATCTTTCATGGGATAGCATTCAATAAACATTATGACTTTGCTCAGTGCATATGGGAGGATCTAAAGGAGGTTGTGCTTGCAAAAACAACAAATAGAGCAAGGAAATTTGTGCCACTTCAGAGATTTATACAGATTCTTATTCGAGGGATCTTAAGGGCAAATGAAAATATTCCAAAGCGAGCCAACTCTCAGCGATGCCCAGACTATGTTATGATGAGTCTACATGAAGTGCCAGACTCTCCAAATGCAAACATCATGCCAATTCCTGAATATTTGCTGAAGTATGCAGATCAAGAAAGTGAAAATGTGAGATTGTACAGAATAGATCATGCTCCTATAGAGACCCAAGAACCGGGTTCTCTTAGCCCAGGAGCTTTAAGGATTGAGGAACCTCAGCAAGGGGCTGAAGTTCAGGTTGCCCAGTCTGTGAGTGAGGGAGTAGGAAGTGTGAGGGGTGGTGAGGAAGAAGCAACAAAGTCAGATTCTGAGAGGACTTTATCTGATATTCAAGAAGAAGAGGGAGAAGGAGCTGATGATGATGATGATAATGATGATGATGGAGGTGATCATCATGAGGGAGGAGGTTTGATGATCGATATAGTACAAATAGCTGAACAGAGTGTGAGGGAGGTCCTAAGCCCAGAAAGCCGGGACATAGCTACATCTGCTGTTAGCTCTCCTATGAGAGTTAGCATTGAACAAGTCAGTATCCCACTGACGACTGCACACCCTCCTATCCACTCAATCTCCTCTCAACAGGAGATTGTTTCATTTGATCACCGGGATGAAACACACGATCTATCCGAAAGTCAATTGGACTTGATGGATATTGAAACAAGTGCACAACTGCCCGTGTGTACGCTTTCATTTGAATCACAAAGTCTAGATCCTATACACTTTAGGACACTTGAGTCGACTTCATTCGTTGAAGTAAGTGTGGCTGAACTTAGTGTTCCCACCGGAACACCCTTAGTAACGGAAGCATTTGTTGCTCCGTCACTTGAAGAGGGTGGAAGTCCAGTCAGAGAAACGTCAATACCAACTCTGAGCACTGGCCACACAGAAGTTCTTTTTACAAGTTCGACTGTTGTGTCAACTGGAAGTCTAAGTGACCCAGTGGTGAGTTTATCCCCTTTTGTTACAGAGTCAACTTTGACAAGTGCACTGAATGCAGCTGTATCTGGTGTCAATTTGCATGTTACTAATCAGTTAGCAGAAGTAATGGCTCAGATGACGAATATTCAGAAATTTTTAAAGGGAAAAGATGTTGCAGAGGAGTCTGTCAAGCAATCTGAATCAAAGCAAGCCATAGAAGAGTTGAAAGAAGAGTTGAAGGATTTTGTTTTTGAGCAGTTTGATGAGATGCGAGAGCGTATGATCAGTCTAGAAAACACAGTGGTAACTGCGTTGGGGAATCTTTCAGAAAGAGTATCTGCAGTAGAAGAATCCTGCAAGGCTCAAGCTTCCTCATCAAAGAGGAAACATGATGAGCATGACGATGACTCCGATGATGCTCCTCATGAGGGGGAGAAGAGGAGAAAGCTTGATGAACCGACGCCTGGAGTATTAATGATAACGTATCCGGAAAAGGAGTCGGAAGCTCAGGAGAAAGAAGCTGGGGGCTCTAAAGAATCAGCTGGTGAACAGAGAGAGCTGGGATTGATTCTTTATGAAGATGTTCCAGTTCCTTTGAACACTCAGTCTGATATCTATCACTTTGTCGAATATATTGATTCAGATGAAGACAATCAAGAGAAAAATCAAGATTTGAGTATTCAAGGGACAGGAGAAGAGAGAGAAGAGTATATAGAAGTTTCTGAAGATGATGACATAATAACTTTAACGGATGTAGATTTTAGATCTGAAAGAATCGAAGAGGAGGAAGTGTTAGTCGAGGAAATTATGAAAGATGTTGAATCAACACCAACGGTTGAAAAGCCTGAGGTTGTTGTACAAGTTAAAGAAGAGTTTGGTGAATTTCATGTTGAGAGCAGTATGGCTCAAAAACGGTTGTGTTGAATGAAGTTGAAGTTATGGATAGATTTTTTAACGAGTATGTGCTAGCTGACGAATCTGAGAAACAACACAGACTTAGATTTCAAGCACAACAAGTGGTCCAGAGGGAAATTCAAGATATGCTAACTTTGTTGAATCAGGATGAGATAAGCAAGAAGAAGAGGAAAAAGTTTGAACTTCCAGAGAACAGATCTGCTGAGTTTATCAGAAAAAGAAACAAGATGCCGTATATTGAAGATATTCTGGAGAAACGGATCTTTTGCAAAAAGCAAGCTCCCTGTTCATTCCACAAGTTGTTTAAAGTACTAGAGCCTAACATGCCCAATCTGGTTAACTATGCCAGCTTTCTGAGAAACAAGACTCAAGAGGTTGAGAAGGTGAAGAGTGACTTCAGGATAGTAGATCTGGTGATGATTGAAAAGGAAAGATTTGTTAAGATTTTTTATCCGAAGTTTACTGTAACCAGGTCTGATGGAAACACATACGTATTCACAGAAGCTGACATGTTCAACATGCACTTGGTCGATATTGAAGATCTTTTTGACGAACTGTGCAGAAATAAAAGGAATGAACATTGTAGATTTGCGCTGAAGACATTGTTTCATTTTATGCATACCAAACTGGTATTAATGTCAGTGCAAGATCTACAGATTGGAGTTGAGAGAGGCATGAGGAAGATAAACATGACTGCGCCTCACAGAGATATTAAATTTGCTGGTGAACTTAAAGAGTTTCAAGTTATAATGGTGAAGCATCCAGCTGTCATGTACAAAGATAGAAGTAAAAGATTGAGAGCTATGAGAAGTGTTGAACTGAATAAGTTTTCTGATGGAACGTTGATTAAAGTAATGAATGGTCTGAAAGGCAAGCTGGCAGCAGATCAAAAGAGGAAGACTAAGAATGGAGCTTTATCAGTTAACGATCGAAAACTCATGGTAGATTTTATTTCTAAAATTGAATGGAGGCTGTCAGATCGGAAAAGTATTAGAAGATTTGAACAGAAGCTGGGCTTGTCAACTTGAAGACTTTGTTACTTTCATCAAAGGGGGAGATTGTTGGAATATGTTTTAATTGATGAAATATCAAAGTCTAGGGACTTAATGTGTAATTTCCTTATAGTTTGTAATTTTGTATAAATAGTCATTTTGACTTTCTAGATTTAGGGAGATCTGTCAGAATTCACTTTTTGTACGCATTAATTTTAGAAGAGCAGCACTGTACGAAGTCAGTTCATCATTTTGTAATCATCAAGTTCTTCAATCAAATCATTCGGTTAGTATTGATTACATTTATTGTTCTCATTAATTGCATTGTGTTGATTGAATTGGTAGAAACTACATTTCACACTAATATCGTCAGCCCATACTCCGAACCTGAGCGAGCATTCCATAGCCGTCTTCGTGACCAATCACACCCTTTAGTTGAGGGACTGTCTAGTTTATCTGATTCTACTGACCATACTGTTCCTCATCCGGTGGAGGAAGGTCACGTAGACATTTGTGTCCAGTTACCTCCGATTTCTAGTCCTTCACCTTCTTCGCCGTCTTCATCTTCTGATTCTTCGTCTTCTTCTGAGCCTTCCTCTTTCACAATGGGAGACCGAAGGACAATGCTTGAACTCAACCAACCGGTCACCGATGACTCCGAAGGTGCAATAGTTATTCCAGGGTTCGATGCCGTTAACTTTGAGCTAAAGTCGAGTCTGATCGCTTTAGTTCAGAATAACGCGCAGTTCTGCGGTCTATCCTCTGAGGATCCATATTCCCACCTGAAGAAATTCAGGAAAGCATGCGGTGGGTATAAAGCAAATCAAGTTCCGAGGGAGGTAATTCATCTGATGCTTTTTCCTTACTCTCTTTCAGGACGTGCCATGATGTGGTATGAGTCCCTTCCCTCAAACTCGATTCGTACTTGGGACGATATGGAATCAAAGTTTCTCCTCAAGTTCTGCCCTCCTTCTCGGACTACTAAGCTTATGAGTGACATTCTCTCATTTAAGCAGAAACCTGATGAGTCTTTGTATGATGCATGGGAGAGATATAAGGAATCCATCATGAAATGCCCAAATCATAACATGACACTTAATCACCGTGTCAAGGTATTCTATGAGAATGTTCACCCCATGTATCACTCACTGATCGACTCAGCTTGTAACGGGTCAGTGTATAAGAGGACACCAGAAGAGGCTTTTGACATAATCGATGACTTGGTTTTAAGCCAAACTCAGACACCTAGTGAATATTTTGGGTGGGGAGCTTCTTATTCAAAGCAAGCAGCTGCTATAGCTGCCCTCACAGCTAAGATTGAGCTCCTCACGCAGACTAGTCAGCCACAGTCATCCCCAGTTGCTGTACACGCAGTACAACACGGATGTGAGCACTGTGGTGGACCACATTCCGGCTATGAGTGCCAAGCTAGTTTTCATTACCCAAATCCGGAGCAGGTATATTACTCGTCAGGAGATTATGGTGGAGGCATGGCTAGATATGCCCAACCTACTCCGAATTTTTCTCGAGCTCAGAACCAACCACCTCCTGGATTCACTCATCCTCGTCCTCAGGTGATGCAGAGACCCCAATTTAACCCTCAGCAAGGGTATAGCCATGGATATCATCAGGGACAATCTTCTTCTTTCTCACAATTTAATTCTAATCCCAATCAGTTCCATAATGCCCACTTCCCTAATCAGAATCATCAGTCTCAGCCCGTGCAACCTACAAAGTCAAACCTCGAGGAGATGATGATGAAGTTTATTGCTAATCAAGAGGCGTTGTCTAGAAATCAGCAGGCTGCTATTCAGGCCCTTGAAACACAAGTGGGACAGCTAGCACAGTTGAGGAATGTTAGGAATGCTGGTGAACTTCCTAACAACACTGAGCCCAATCCAAGAGGTAATCTGAAAGACAAGGGTCCTGCTCAAGTCAATGCCATTACTGTACATGATGATGAGCACCCCGAGGATGTTCCTTCTTCTACTTCTTCCTCTTCTCCCCAATTGAAGAAGGAACTGGTGGCTTTAATGGACGAGATGCATCTGAACGCTTCAAGAAGTACCGCATATGTCCCTCCTCCTTTATACATCCAAGGTAAGGCCGACCCTGGTAGTTTCACAATCCCGTGTTCTGTAAAGGGGGCTGTATTCAGTAATGCTTTAGCCGATCTAGGCTCTAGCATCAATGTTATTGCTCATGATATTTTCCAACAGCTTGATTTGGGACCTCTTAAGCCTTCTTTGGTAGCCGTGCAGCTAGTTGATAGTTCCTTGAGACGGCCTGTAGGGATTTGTGAGGGAGTTAGATTGAAGGTTGATAGATTTGAGTTTGTTGTTGATTTAGTGGTGCTAGACATGGATAGCTCGAGTGGCAATCCCCTCATTTTGGGTAGACCCTTTCTTACATCTGCTAGAGCATTGATAGATGTCCTGTCTATGGAGTTGACTATTAGAGTGAGAGATGAGGATATTACATTTCGTATGGCGAAAGCTAATCCATTATATCCATTTCTGCCTGACTCACTTTTCTCCATATCTACTTATGCACCATGTGTTGAGTTAGATCCTATGCAGGGTGTTCATGCCACGAACGAGTTTGATGCTGATAAAGATTTGCGGGAGATTGCTTGCTTGCTTGGAGTAGATTGACATATGCACATTGATGAGATTGATACTCCAACCGATGAGGATATTTTTGCGTTGTTTGAAGCATCATCGCCATCTACTCCTTCTCATATTGATCATGATAAGATTGATATTCTTAAATCTGATTCCGTTGTTGTTTGTGATGGGCAGGTACCTTCAAGCTCGGTCAAGAACAAAGGGAAGTCAAAGAAGCGAAGAAAGCGGAAGAAGAAGGTAGAGAAGATCACAGAAAAACCAACTTGTCAATTTCCGAAGCTTAATTTTGATCATGAGGATCCGGTTGGTGAGTACATTTCTTTAGTGGGTATGAAAGGTTTGCGAGCTCGTTTTCCAGGTATGTTTTATCAATCTAAGGGCCATGTGGACGAGTCAAGCTAGAGACTCGTCAAAACAAGCGCTTTCGGGAGGCACCCCGTAGATACTTTCATTTGTATATTAAGTTTTCATTTTATGTTTAGTTTGTTTTGCTTGATATGTTGAGTTGTTAATTTAAATTTTGAAAGTTATATGCTTAAATAAGTAGCCAGTGCATTGAGTATGTGTCTTAGGATTGCATGATTGATGCTAGTGGTCTTGTTTTGAAAGCATGTTTGCTTGTTCTAATTTCTAGTTCATGGTTTTGACTTTTTGAGTCAAATTGAGTTTAGTTTACTTTCAAATTACTTGCTTTAGTATGCTAGTTTGCCTTCATGTTTCGCTTGAGTAATTCGCCTTTATATCGTTCTTGAGTCACATGACTTCTAGTTTCGATATTTTAGGTTTTTCGTTGCCTAGCTAAATAATTTTGTGGCTCTAGTTTGACTTTCTGAAAGTCAAATTGTTGAGACCTTGTTTTTCAAGTTTTTGAATTTTAGCTTCGTAGATCTTTTTGCTTAAATAAGTGTTCTTGCATCGTTTTACATGACATTCTAATGTTATGTGCGATGTTTAGAAGCCTCATTCATAACTCAAGTCACTATTGTATATTTGTGTGTTTTCGCTCTTATATTTAGTATTATCATTTGCATGTTTTAGTGTGCTTTTATGTGTGATTCTTGCTAATGTATCATCTAGTGTGATTCTCATAATGCTTTCTATAAGTCGTGGCTTGTTTTGATTTCATTTTCATTGTGTGTTTCATGTTTGAGTCCATGGGCTTCGAGTCAAGTATGGAGTAGGATGCTATCTTTTATTCTGAGTTTTTGACTTTTTATAAGTCAATAACTTGGAATCAGTTTATACTTTAATACTTTTGTTAATTGTCGTTTGTGTGTCGTTTTTAGCATCTCATTTATGTGTTTTCTATAATTTTGTATGTCATGCTTTATCGGAACGTGAGCCTATTTTATTGCTTTTATTGCATGATTTTAGTTTCTCTAGTTTGACTCTTTAAGTCAATCAAGTCATCATTTAGTTCTTTTTTTTAGTTAGTTTTCTTTTCTTTGATTCGGGCGAAATCATATGTTTTTGAATGAAATCAGTGTGGGGTGAGGTGTTTGCTGATTGAAGTTGATTGTGAGATTCATAGTTGTGTTCGTGGGTTTGTCTAATGTTACCTGTTGGAATGGAATTTGATTTGCAACTGCTGTCCATTTTTTTTCCTGACTGTGCGCCTACACCACCGCGTAGATAAACCTACACCACCGCGTGAATAAAAGCTACACCACCGCGTAGATAAACCTACACCACCGCGTGAATAAAAGCTACACCACCGCGTAGATAAAAGCTACACCACCGCGTGAAGGAAACCTACACCACCGCGTAGATAAAAGCTACACCACCACGAAGTTTTAAATCCTCAAGTCTGCGTAAGGGTTTTAAGAAAACCAATCAGGTGCCCACCGTCGATTTCCCCACAGCTCACCCAACACCGGGTCCTGATCTCGAGCTTGATACAGCCGCTGCACCCCCTGCGAGACATCCATGGCTTATTTTTGGCATGCTATCAGGGGAGTTTTTCTTGTTCTAATTTACTGTTACTTGTTAGATGTGCATTGTTTATGACACTGAGGACACTGTCAGATTTAAGTGTGGGGTGGGGGTATAAAAATGTTGATTTTGAGCTTTGCATGTTCTTAGGAACAATTCATGGCATTTTTTTTGTCTAAAATTGGGCCGATTTTCAAATATTCTCTATTTTTGCATGTTGGACTCTTTTGTAGTATTGTTCTATTTTCTATGCATGCGAAGCTGAGCAACTGACTTTGAGATTATTTGGTGGTATCAGGATGTTTAATGTGCATGTCACGCTTCCTGACTGAATTCCATGATTAAGCACAAACAATCCTGTAAATTCGTTTCGTGAGAATTTGAGCCTATCTAGCATTCATATTTAATGCTCATTATTTCTTTTGGTGTGAATTTGTCGGTGTTATCTGGATTACGGTAGAACTTGTTTAATAAATGCATGCCAAGATCACATCGTTTGAGAATCTAGCACTTATATAAAGGCACAGTTAGGAAACCTCTTTCCCTAGTGACATCCTTACCTGCATTATTTCCCATAGATTTCCCCCTTTTGAGCCTTGGCCTTTCATTTCGGTGACAACCCACACTATCAGCCAAATAATCCTTTTGTCTTTCGTTTGTCCGAAATTGGGATCGTGATTTAGTAGCAAGCTTTAGGGATTTATCTGGGATCATTCGTTTGTTAGTTGTTTATCCTCTGTGGGCCTTGACGATTATGCCTTGTTTTGATAACATTCGAGTCATGTGTAATTCTCTGCTTTTGTGTTCTTCCTGACTTTTCTAGTGTTGTACCGCGGCAATGCTAGTGTGGTTAGGAGAGTTCTTTTTGAGTTCAGATTGCATATAGTCGGTGTTTGGAAATTCAGTGCTATAAAAAAAAGAAAAAGAAAGAAAAGAAAAGAAAAAAAAAAGAGAAAGAAAAAGAAAGAAAAAACAAAAAAAAACAAAAAGAGAAGGTATTGGAATAAGAAAGTGAAATGAATTTTTGTCATTCTGAGTTGCTTTTAGATGTGGTAGATCAAGCCAGACTATTTGGGTAGTATTATCAGTGAATATTTGGTCCCATGTTGGTTACTCGATTCTATTGCTTGCTGCTTTATCTTGGATCCCATTCTTTTAGTCCACTTTGGCCATACATTTCCCATGCCCTTAGCCTAGCCTCGTTACAGCCTATTAAGACCTTTATGTGCTTTATTTTCAAACATTGAGTGATGGCGGTGTGATCTTTCGCGTATTTGGCTATTAAAATCAAGAGAATGAAGAAAGCCTAAGTTTTACCAAATACCACTGGCAGTGTACCAGTCGTAGATAGTATAGCTAGAAGCTAACCTCGGGAATTATCGAACTCAGGGAACGGCAAAAAGGATCGAGATACCGATACTAAGATTATCACTAATATCTAACCATTGATAAGGGTTGATGATGATTTAGAACCTTAATTTCTAAAACTATGCTATCTAACAAATTATGACAATTTATAAGAACAAAAACTAGCACAGATTTATATCAGATGTATATTAAAAAGCAACACTCACTTGATTACGTCTTTTAGGATTAACGAAGTAAAATCGTGTAAAAACACTTAAGATGTTTTTGGTCAAAGAAAGTTAAGTTAGAATTAAATCCAACTGTTTAAAATCTTTTAAGCTTAAGAGTTTGAAACTTGGATGTAAAACCGATTCATGGACATCTTCTATTAATTTGAGAAAATCAACAATAAATGTCTTTCACGATCAATTAAGTCAACTAAATCTAGCTTTTAGAGATTAAAACTGTCTACACGTCAAGCGCTCGGAAATAACTCTAAATATTCAATTTAGCCGCATAAACATCAATCAATTCTAAGGAAATCAAAGATTAAATTAATCCTATAATCACAATACTGCTAAGAATTAATTTGCATACGATGATTTCACAATTTATTAATTAATCACCATCTCATAATCACAATAATGCTAGAAACAGCAACCAATTAAATAACCACTTAAATTTGATTGAGTTTATAAAAATCAGCATTAATAATCAATAATCATGATCACAATATTGCTAGAATATCAACTACAATTCTGATTTTACGCATATTAATCGTATGAATCGAGATTACATCAATGAACCAAACACTTTTCAACCAAAACCATCAAATACTTCATTAATCCATGTAAAAACGTAACCAAGCAAGTGCTTGGATGGACTACTCACTAATCATGATAAAAACTACAGAAATAACGAGATCTATACTAAACATAATAATTTCAGAAGTAAAAATTGGAAAGAATGTACCAAAATCCGGATGAACAACGAGAAAATCCCGCAACTGAATGCTTGAACCACTCTACTAGCCGAATGCTTTCCTAATCTATCCTAAACTAAGCTGAAAAACATAAAAATACGAAACACCTACTAATCGCACCTCAAAATGTGTGAAAAAGTTCGTCTAAA
The DNA here is from genome assembly GCA_020465985.1 of Centrapalus pauciflorus. Taxonomy (NCBI): domain Eukaryota; kingdom Viridiplantae; phylum Streptophyta; class Magnoliopsida; order Asterales; family Asteraceae; genus Centrapalus; species Centrapalus pauciflorus. The sequence goes on along the minus strand of JAANYP010003934.1, from coordinate 5,944 downwards.
ATATGCATAAAAAAATAACGAAACGGCTGCTGACTTTTATATTTTTCTGTGATTGCGGCCGCGCTTAATAGATCGCGGGCGAGATAACAAGCATGGGCGAGTTCAGTTGATCGCAGGTAGGCGCGGTCGCGCTGTATCGGTCGCGGCCGCGATCAGGTCAACTTGGTCAAAGTCAACAGAATTCCAAGGGAGGTCGGCTTAGCCCGAAAATATGACAAATAGGATCCAATATCCATTCTTTTCCACTTTAGGCAACCTTCGAACTGCGAAACACAAAACATGGACAAATCAGAGTTGTATTTAAACAATTCAAGGCAAAAATACCCAAATCCGAGGCAAAATATGACTAAAAATATGTACAAAATATGTCATAACAAATAACCCCATACTTGAGCGTTGCTTGTCCTCAAGCAAACCTGCTCAAAAATATCCTAAACTAAGCATCATTTCACATACCTCTCAGATATATCGCGCATCTAGACTCCATAGCAATAAAGATCCGTAAAAGAAAGTAATAAAAACTAAAAATCACAAGAATGAGCTATCTAAACCAAGAGACGCAAAAACTATGAATTAACATGTCGGATACTTTCGAACCTAGCAGCATGAACTAACACCTCACAAGGATATCACTCAACACTCATACGTGTATAGGCTAATGTGTGTATATGCACAAACATCCACTCGGTGCCAAAAATGTCAACAATAATAGCATAGGCTTGAAAGTAAATCACATCTTCATCACATGTAATGAAAGCTTAGCACAAAAAGGACTTATGGGATGTAAAGGGGCTTAGGCTAAGGGAATGGATAATATGGGAAAAACCGGTGTAAACAAGAATGGAAAAGATCTGATTAAAGAAACAGCAGCTAAATATAACTAGAATTCAAACTGTACTAAATAAGAATCTCAAAAACATAAACTAAAAGCTATCTGTACACAGTACCGAAACATCCCTCAACTGGATTATAATCATCATTAATCCCAGGAATTTATTACTTCTCCTTTTTTTTTTTTTTTCTTTCTTTCTTTCTGCTTTTCTCAGAATAATATCCTTGGATTCTAAGACCATATAAGCTGTCATGACCGAAGCTCAAAAACCACTGTCAATACATAACTAAAATCGGTGCTCAACGATTTAGATTAGCAAAGACCGTATGAAAAAGCAACGTGGAGCACCATAAAGCTAACATACTCTCAAAATACTCAAGAATATGCATAAACGCTCAATAACGTAAACCAAACAAATCCAGATAAAAATACTGCTGCTTCTTAACCAAGATCCCAAATAAGGGTAAAAGCAAGCAAAAAGGCTAATAAAGGCTTAATAATGGGGGTGTCACCGAAAATGAAAGGTAAAAGGCTCAAAAAGGGGGGTGACTATGGGAAATAAAAGGGTGAAGATGAACAAAAGAAAGATAAAAATGGGATATCCTAAAGTTGCCTTTATTTGTGTGCTAAATTTTCAAAAATCGTGATTTTGACATGAATTTAAACTCAAGTTCTACTTTTATTTATCAACACAGGCATAAACACACATCAAACGAAAATGAGCATAATGATGATGCTATATGGCTCAAAATCTCACGCAAGAAATGTAAAGGGTACTATGCGTTATATCCATGCTATTTCGGTTCAAAAAGTCACAACATGTCATCAAACGTCTCTCATTGTTCAAACAACATCAAACTCACAATTATAGTCTCGCATACAGTCCAAACAGAACAATATTACTAAAGAGTCTAACGCACATCAAAATGAGAGATAAATATGAAAATTTGCTAAGTATAAGATTCAAATGCATAAAATGCATTAAAGCAGGCTAACTTTGGACAAGCAACTCAAAAATGCCAATTTTATCACCCCACCCCACACTTAAAATAGACAGTGTCCTCAATGTCAATCAATAAGCACAAGTATGGAAATGAGCGATAAATAAGAACAGAAAAAACTCCCTGAAATGCTGAAAACTGCCAGGCGGATCTAGACTGATGAAACTGAACTGAATGCCAGCAAACATCACTGCCATGGTCCAGCCTCGACTGATCACAACCACAACAACCACAAGAAACATTAGCAGCCATAACAGAAATAAGAGAATCAATACGGAATATATACATCACAACTACAACTAAACATGCGATAAAGTAAATAAATACATGCCAACAAAAAAAAATAAACTAGAAAAGTACAAATATCCATGCTGTAAAACTGCCACTACTCTGGAGGAGGAGGATCCCGACTGCGAACGAAACGCACGCGAAGACGAGGGCGGACCGGAGGACGCTGAGGCTCTGAGGACGGACTCCGTCGACGGGTATGAGAGCTGGAAGCACCAGGCTGAGAGGCAGGAGACTGAATAAATATATCTGTCTGAAATGGCTCAGACTCGGTAGGTGAACGGTGTGGAGAACGGTAAGGATGGGTAGTGGTGATAGTGGCGGGGGTAGGGACAATAGGGGTGTCAAATGGGAGGGTGGGGGGAAAAGAAGAAGAAGATGGCACAGAGAAAGGGGGAATGGAGGAAGGTGGTGGAGAAAATGGGCGAGGGCGGGGGCGGTGGGTGAGAAGAGGGGAAGAATAATCATAAACGTAAGAAGAAGAAGGAATAAGGAAAGTCGGGGAGGAGGTGGGGGAGGAAGGTGATGGGCTCTGGCATACTCGGAATCGATGAGGAAATGATGGTGATCCGCTATCTCAGCTGCGAGGCCAAAAAGGACACCGCGCTGAGTCAACGGAGTCGACACATCAATCATCATCGGGTAAACAACAGGGGGCATAGCGGAAACGGAAGGCTCAGGAGGGGAAGAAAGGGGAGGCTGGGAAGGTAAGGGGGAAGTGGAAACGGGAGGGGAAGTGGTAACGGAAGGTGGTGAAGCTACCGAGCCTGCCTGGGCAATCTCTGCCTCATCAGCCTGCGGCTCCATCTCATGCTCCTCGACGGCGTCGGGATTAACCCAACCCAGGAGACGTCGGCGATCGGCCGTCAGCATACCCATCGTCGCCAACGAGTCAGACCCAAAAATCATCCTATGCGCCTCCGGAACAACTGTCAACCCCTGCTCGACAGCGGCATCAGCAAAAACACCCAAGCTACGCGCCAACCGCGTAATATAAACCCCTCCAGCCATCGGGCTCGATCTGACGCGACCTGCGGCTCCCACAAAAAACACAGCTAGCCAATAGGCAAACTGTATAGTACACTCTCGATCAAGAAGTCGGCTGAGCATCATCAGATCTCGGTGGGAAACTGTGCCCGGCTCCTTCCTGCACGCGATGCTGGAAGCAATGATCCGAAAAACGATCCGAAGCAACGGGTCACGAAAGGTCGTAGCCTTCGAGCTGTGCGAATTGTACACACCCGAAGCGACGGTCGTCCAAAAACCGGCCTCAGAAAAACCCTCTGCGGGACCACGCACGGCAGTACGAAACGCTGGGTCGCTGACCTCGTCTGTAGTATATAGCCCTGAAAGAACGCCGAACTCTCGAAGAGACATACGACGCTCGACGCCACCTAGGCGAAAGCTGATCGAGGTAGCCTCATAATCAGAGCTCGTGGCATCAAAAAAATATGTCGACAAAAACTCCAAAACGAGCTCCCGGTAAACTGGCTCGTCAATCTCCAGCAGCCGCAGCAAAGCAGGCGGTCGGGAAGTACTGATCGGAGGGTGCGCCAAGATCCCTCGAAGATGAGAGGCAATGCCTAACGACTCCATAGCGCCCCATGTCACTCCATACGTGGGGACCAATCCCTTGGCCTCAAGGCGCGAAAGCTTCGCCCTATCCTTTGGGTCCCCAAAGATAAGAAATCGATGGGGTCCCTCAGGAGGACGACGGCCTCCGTCACCACCACCAGGAGGGGGAGGGGGCGGGGGAGCAGCAGCAGCCTCAGCCATGGCTATCTGCAAGAAAAAGAATAGACAAAAATAAACGAAAAACGCTAAAATGCAGACAAATATAAACTACTATAACCCATAAAAGCCTAAAAATATATGAAATAAGGAACCCCTAGAAGAAAACTAAAAACGAACCAAAAGAAAAGAAAAAATAAACTAAAAAGGAAACAGTAACTAAAGATGAACCTAAGAAAAGGAAATAAAACCCTAAATAAATCCTAAACAAACTAAATGAAGAAGAATAAACTGAAATAGAGACTAAAGTAAAAACCTAAACAAAAATAGAAAGAGAAATAAAACTAAAATAAAGCTAAATTTCAAAATAAAAATAAAAAAAAAACTTATAAAAAGAATTAATCTACTAAATTAATTAAGGAAATTGCCTTAACATAAAAACTAAAAAGTAAACTAAAAATTAAACTATCCTAAAATAAAATGGGCAAAAATTAAATCAAAACTAAGAATCTACCACTTAAAAATTAAAAACTAAAAGATACGACATTAACGCTAAAAACTAACTAACAAAAACTAAACTACTTAAAACTAAAAATGGAAACCAACAAAACTAAGAATTAAAATTAGATTAAAACTAAACTAAAGTTTAACTAACAATTCTAACATATAAATCTAAAATAAATCTAACAGGGAACAAAAATGTAATTATCATAAGAAAACTCTATGTATTAATTTATTCATTTCTGTATTGAAAATTTTTGCTTTTTTTTTTTTTTTACACGGTCGCGGGCTCGACCGAGATGATAAACTCGGCCGCGACCGAGAACTCGGCCGAGACTTAGCCTGCGATCACCCGCGATCGAAACCAGAGACAAAAACCAATTTATTACCACAATGTAACCGAGAAAAGCAACTATCTAACTAAAAATTAAGGAAACTACAGTATTTCATTAACCTAAAATCCTAAATAAGCAAAGAAAACAAGAAAGAAACAGATGAATAGATCTACCGAAGCAATAAACATAAGGAATCATTAAACAAACTAAACTAGGGATAAACTATCGAGCATAGCAATCTATTTTTTGAGAAAAACAGAACAGGAACATCGAACATATCGATTTTATTCAACTAAAACTCCGAGAACTTCTAAATAACCGGGAAATCGACAGAAAATGCACGCTAGAAACTATAAACGATAGAAAAATAAGAAGAATAATAAAATGTACCTGATTATCCAAGAGAAAAGCGATAGGAAGAGGAAGAAATGAAACAAGAATCGCGAACTATGCAGCCGGAACGAACAACGCGAGAAAAGTGTGTGAGTGCGGGAAAAGAAAGAATGATCCGCGATCTGCTACTTTATATAGAAAAGCGAGCGCGGTCGAGTTCACATAAGCGCGGCCGCGATGGAAGCAGATATTTATTTGATTCCCGCTCATTTGAGCGCGGCCGAGGTCATCCCGACGCGGCCGCGATGAACTCTTTTCCAGAATTATGCAATCAGTTGGATTTAAGCAGAGTCCAGAGATGTAAATCTCCAAATTCAACCAAAATGACCTAACCAACTCAGTTATTACCCCACACTAGACTGGAAACAACCTTCTAATATTGATCAAAACTTTAAGCTTTTATTGCGACTTTAATTTCAGCACAACTTAAACGAAACTTAAGACTAAAATTAAGGTAAATGCATGCAACGATTTCGAATCAATTATTATAAAATTAAAGCTCACCGCATTTGCCAAATAGCTAGAATAAACCAAATGAACAAAAGCAAGAGAATTTAAGAAATGCATTTGAATTTAAACAATGAACTAACTAAATGCAAAAGACTTTGAAAAGAAAAATTCAGAGTTGACTTTTAAAAAGTCAAACTGCCTTCACACTTTTATTGAATTAAGCACCCGAAAACCTGAAATAACGAAATAACGAACCAAGTGAGTAAAAGATGCTATGATTAGGCTTTATCAAAGCTAAACAGTAAAAGAAATTAAGCTACGAAACGCAAGTAATTGAGAATTTAATTATTCTAAACAAGACTCAAAAAGTCAAAAGACAATTGCAGGAAGGAAATTAAGCTTATAACCTTTGA
>JAANYP010003933.1:4764-48922 GCA_020465985.1 Centrapalus pauciflorus | reverse complement strand
TTATTAAATATAAATTACAGCATCAGACTTTGGATAATAAAGCAATTTTATCCAAATATTAGTAATTAACCGAAATCATGAATCTTAAATAGTTAATTATTTTAAGTTATAATTAATTATGAAAAGTTGCCCCAAATTAGCTGAAATAAAGTTAATAATTAAAATTCAGCTACTTGGCAAATTAAAGACTGAAAATGACGAAACGGACTAAAATGAATAAAAATATGACTAAAAGACAATTATAGCAAATCTAGAACTCCTTTGCTATTATTTGCATCTGAAATGCAAATCAGATTGATGGGAATAAAAGTTGGTCAATTCCAGATATTCAGTAGAAAATCTGATTTTCTCTCTATTTTCTATAAATAGAGCACTCCTCCTCATTTCTTGAGTTTGGAAGCTTGAACTCTCTCTCTCCTTCTCTCTCTACACCCTCACCTTCTCTCTAGAATTTCTCCTAAACGAACCGTCGGATTCTCGTGATTTATACGTCAACGGATAGAGATCGTCAAGCTCTACAATATTCTGTCATCGCATGTTTGTTTTGGTCCCGATTTGAGGTAAGATCGACCTATTTCTGTCTTTTGGTTCGGTTTTGAAAGAGCAATTTCGAGTTTGCTCATTTTCCCTCTATTTGAAGCTGATTTGCCCCCGTTTAGGACCTGTTTTTGCTTGGAAATCATCCATAGTCGAAGGTTATAGCTTGGACGAAGGTTAGTAACCATTTCTCTATCATTTATGCTCATATTTAGTTGTTAAAACCTGGAAAACCGATGAACAAGATGAACAAATTCGAGAGATTCATGCCTAGACTCGAATTGTGTGTGTGTTTCGAATCTAATCATCTAGACTCGAATTGTGTGTGTGTCTCGAATCTAATCACCTAGACTCGAGGGTGTGTGTGTTCCGAATCTATTTCCTTAGTCACGAATATGTATGAGTTCGAATCTATTAACTAGATTCGAATAGGCTTAATAGCGAATCTGTCTAGCTCATTTCGAATGTATGCTTGAATAATCTAGGGTATGCTTCGAATCTATGTGTGGGCTTCATAGTAATGTGAATCTCGAATCTAATCAATTAGATTCGAATAGTATTAGTTCGAATCTGTTCCCCTACATTCGAATTTGGTTCTTAATCCAAGTCTAAGACTAATTTCTAATTAGATTAAGTTAATAAACAACCCAAGGAAATTGAAAGTATCCTTTAATTATGATAAAACTCACAAGTTCAAGATGCATATCTATAATATGCACAAATAAATTAACAGACTCTGTATGAACCCTTAGAATTTGTATGTCCTGTTCACCTTGCTAAGTAATACGTTTGGCTTTGTTTCAAGGCCATATACACATCTATAATTAGATGAATCGTATTAATCTGATAAGAACAGACTCACATTGGGACGATAGGAACTACCTCAGACTTGACAGTAAGAAATGACAATAACCTGAGTTGTAACTAGGGTTATATAGATCATGTTACAGACTTGACATTAATATGCCAGACTTGAAACTGAACTGCAGGAAACCGCCGATTTGACAGAGTAAACTGAACCGCTTAATTCGTTAAGCATTATCTGACTACGGACCACTGTGAGTGACAGATTTCATTAATTACTTGCATATGTTTCGATACTTATTGGTGAATGTCATCGACTGTATGGAAACTTCCGTTTGTTGCTGCATGTTTCTTTAATACTTTATTGTATCATAGAAACGTACTTTTGACATTTCTGAAGCTAGACACTTGAATTACCTTGATTGCATGTTCACTTTTACATTTTATGTAAATACTTATCATGCTTACTGCTTACTTGACTGTTTATATATTTGCCGCTGCATACTGCATTATCCGATAGGACCTAATGTGAGATCTCCATTCACAGGAGGGAATTCTGCAGATTCCTTTCCTATATGACTTGTTTCCATACACTTCCCGTAGGGCTTCGGCCTTACATAGGGGAATACAAACTGGGTTGTCTCCTAACCTTTTTGCTGTCTCAGGACGTAGTGACTTGCCGGCAGGAGCTGATAGTATGGCATGTGTGTGGTAACTAATGGAACTCTGTTAACTCACTAAGCAATGTTAGCTTACTCTGTCATGACAACTCTTTTACAGGAAAAGCTGATAAAGGCAAGACCATAGCAGGTAGTTCGTCCCAGGCTAAGTGAATCTGGACATTTGATGAATAGCAGACTTTTGGACTTTTGCTGACGCCTATTTTGAAAAGATGATGTGGTCTCGGGTAGCTTGTTCAGTCTTCCGCACTCTGATTGAAGATTTAGAATCTAGTTTAGACCACCATTTGATCTTTAATATATATATTGTTGTAATTAAGTAATCAGGCAGATGGACCTGTGGTATCAAACAATTAGTAATATTTATTATTGAATGAAATGAAATATTATGGCGTGTACTGTTTGTGGTAACTTGGATGTTTCAAAGTTGGTATCAGAGCAGCAGTTTAATCATCGGATTGGCCACCCGATACTTAAACTACTGGTATGGTATGGACTATGTGACTCTGAATTCCCGAACTAGTCACCGAGGCCTAGGGTAACCTAATTAGTAAAGGACTACCCACACAACTTGACCTAAGATAGGCAAATGATGACTGATAGGATGGGGGAGGGATTGACTGCTTGATACTGACTTGACTTTGTGCCAGCCTGACTGACTGCCTTCATATCTATGAAATTAGATGTGATTATCTGACGTAGGTATTATGACTCGAATCGTGCTTATTTGAATTAGGAAATAATAGTTATTTCCTTTATATTTTCAGCTAATGGCTGATAAGAATCCAAATGTTGCTGGTACCTCGACTGTTGGTAAAGCTGCTGATGCTGCAGCTGATCAACACAAAGAATCTGTTCATGTAGAGGATTTAGGCACTGACCCTGAAAATACTGCTAATGACTCAAGCAGTACTGCCACGCTCGTGCCTCCCCAGCAGGCTCAATTATTTGATCTCATTCACAAGCTGAATGAGGATAATCGTAGGCAAATACAGCTTATGATGGATAGGAATCGACTGCAGACTGATATGTCGGTTGAGGACCGATTTAAGGAAATTAAGGACTTGCTGACTAAGGGTAAAGCGGTTGTGCAAACTGACGAAGAAATCCAGCGTGAAATTGACTTTAAGCGCCGTGAAGAAGAACTTAGGTTGCGAGAACTTAAGTTACGGGAGTTAGAATTGAAGTATAGGGGAGATGTTAGCAAAGCCCAAGAAGGATCGAAAAAGGAAACTTAGGCATGAGCCCTCTGCGGGACGACGAAGGGATCTTTTTGTGAATTCTGGCAGACCGAGAAGTGATATGGAAGTAGTTGAAGTTGCTAAGGTAGGGGAACTTGAAATTTATCCGGAGCGAGTGAGTCTTTTTATTGCCAAGTCTAGAAAGAAAGAAAAATCTGAGAAATCGGAAAAGGAGAGTGGAAGTTTAAGGCAGGGAGGTAAGCAGTCTTTTAAAAAGGCTAAATCTTATGCTGTGACCGCTACGCCAAGGTCTGCTTGTCCTCGCTGCAAGCAGATTCATGAAGGAAAATGTGATCCTGAGTTCGTAAGGTGCTACTGTTGGGGCACCATGCTAAAGACTGTACTCGGCCCCGATTTGTTCCTCCGCCTGCATTTTCACCCCGGCAATCATTCAAGGGTTCTTTTGCTCCGAGGAATCAACCAAGATCTTTCCAGATGACAGCCGATGAGGCAAAAGAGACTGCTGATGTCGTCATGGGTACATTTCTTGTTAACTCTATGCCTGCTTTAATCTGTCATATGTGTCTGAAAAGTTTGCTAAACTGTTTGATTTTGCCCCAATAATGCTACCTGTACCGTTAGATATAGAAACTGCGAGCTCGAGTTTTGTGACTATAAGTAGAATCTTTCGTTCATGTAAGCTAGTGATTGATGACCTCTCCTCAGACTTTGCCCTGATACCGATGTGGATTAGAGAATCCGATATTATTATAGGAATGGTCAGGCTCATGACGAACAATGCTGAAATCCTTTGTGCCAAAAGGATAATTAGAATTAGAACCCCCGAAGGAAGTGAACGTTATGTTTATGACGATAGAAAGACTCGAGATTTAGGTCTCATTTCAGTAATGAAAGCCCGAAAGTGCCTAACAAAAGGTTGTGCCGCCTATTTAGCATATGTCGTAGATGCAAAAGAAGTATCATGATTGAAGACGGAAACCAATTGCGTTTGAAGTTGGGGATAAAGTGTTGCTGAAGGTCTCGCCAATGAAAAGGAATAGTAAGTGTAACATCCAAGTTTCCACAAACAGTACACGTCATAATATTTCATTTCATTAAGTAATAAATATTACTAATTGTTTGATACCACAGGTCCATCAGCATGAATACTTAATTACAACAATAACTTAAAGATCAAATGGTGGTCTAAACTAGCTTCTAAATCTTCAATCAGAGTGCGGAAGACTGAACAAGCTACCCGAGACCGCATCATCATTCCAAAATAGGCGTCAACAAAAGTCCAAAAGTCTGCTATTCATCAATGTCCAGATTCACTTAGCCTGGGACGAACTACCTGCTATGTCTTGCCTTTATCAGCTTTTCCTGTAAAAGAGTTGTCATGACAGAGTAAGCTAACATAGCTTAGTGAGTTAACAGAGTTCCATTAGTTACCACACATATATAACATACTATCAGCTCCTGCCGGCAAGTCAACACGTCAGAGACGCAAAAAGGTTGGGAGACAACCCAGTCAGTATTCCCATGTGTAAGGCCTAAGCCCTACGGGAAGTGCATGGAAACAAGTCAAATAGGAAAGGAATCTGCAGAATTCCCTCCTGTGAATGGAGATCTCACATTCGGTCCTGTCGGATAATGCAGTATGCAGCGGCAAGTATATCAACAGTCAAGTAAGCAGTAAGCATGATAAGTATTTACATAAAATGTAAAAGTGAACATGCAATCAAGGCAATTCAAGTGTCTAGCTTCAGTAATGTCAAAAGTACGTTTCTATGATACAATATAGTATTAAAGAAACATGCAGCAACAATCGGAAGTTTCCATACAGTCGATGACATTCACCAATAAGTATCGAAACATATGCAAGTAATAATGAAAACTGTCACTCACAGAAGTCCGTAGTCAGATAATGCTTAACGAATTAAGCTGTTCAGTTTACTCTGTCAAATCGGCGGGTTCCTGCAGTTCAGTTTTTTAATTCTGACATATTAATGTCAAGTCTGTGTCATAATCTATATAACCCTAGTTATATATTCAGGTTATTGTTATTTCTACTGTCGAGTCTGAGGTAGTTCCTATCGTCCCAAGGTGAGTCTATTCTTATTAGATTAACACGATCCATCTAATTACAGATGTATATATGGCCTTGAAACAAAGCCAAACGTCTTACTTAGCAAGGTGAAACAGGACATACACATTCTAAGGGTTCGTACAGAGTCTGTTAATTTATTTGTGCATAAAAATAGTTTATGCATCTTGAAACTTATGATTTTTATCATAATTAAACGATACTTTCAATTTCATTTGGTTGTTTAATAACTTAATCTGATTTAGGGATTTAACTTTGGCTAGGAACAAAATCAGATTCTAATTAAGGAGATAGATTCGAACACACATACACATTCGAATCTAGTGGATTAGATTCGAACACACATACACATTCGAATCTAGTGGATTAGATTCGAACACATACCTTCGAGTTTAGGAGGTCAGATTCGAAGCACACACACATTAGATTCTAGGGGATAGATTCGAAGTAGGCCTTAGACTCTAGGATAGATTCGAAACTAGCACCCCTTCGAGTCTAGGGGTTAGATTCGAAAATATCACACATTCGAGTCTAAACAAGGATTTTCGAATCTGTTCTACATGTTCAACGTTTTTTCCAGGTTTTAGCTACTAAACATGAACATAAATGACGGAAAAATAGATACTAACCTTCGTCCAAGCTATATCCTTCGACTATAGATGATTTCCAAGCAAAAACAAGTCCTAAACGGGAGCAAATCAGCTTCAAATGAAGGGAATATGAGCAAACTCGAATTTGCTCAACAAAACCGAACTAAAAGTCAGAAAAAGGGTCAATTTTACCTTAAATCCGGACGAAATCTAACATGCAATGGTAGATTCGTGTAGAGCTCGACGATCTCTAACCGATGGCGTATAAATCACGAGAATCCAACGGATCGTTTAGGAGAAATTCTAGAGAGAAGGTGAGGGTGTAGAGAGAGAGAGAGAGAGAGAGTTCTAGTTTTCCAAACCAAGGAAATGAGGAGGTGATGCTCTATTTATAGAAAAGAGAGAAAAAATCAGATTTTCTACTGAATTTCCGGAATCGACCAACTTTTATTTCCATCAATCTGATTTGCATTTCAGATGCAAATAATAGCAAAGGAGTTCTAGATTTGCTATAATTGTCTTTTAGTCATATTTTTATTCATTTTAGTCCGTTTCGCTATTTTCAGTCTTTAATTTGTCAAGTAGCTGAATTTTAATTATTAACTTTATTTCAGCTAATTTTGGGCAACTTTTCATAATTAATTATAACTTAATATAAATAATTATTACAGATTCACATTTTCAGTTTTTTACCAATAATTGGATAAAATTGCTTTATTATCCAAAGTCTGATGCTGTAATTTATATTTAATAAATTACGGGCTGTTACAGTAAGGTTCGGCAAACGGGGGAAGTTGAGTCCTCGATTTGTTGGTCCTTTTGAAATTCTCGAGCGTGTGGAACTGCAAGCCTACAGATTGAAGATGCCTGCCGAAATGACTGGGATTCATGATGTATTTCATGTGAGTAATCTTCGAAAGTGTTTAGCTGACGCTGAAGCTCTGATTCCTTGGAAAGACGTGCAAATTGATGAGCAGTTGCGATACGAAGAAGAGCCCGAGCGTATAATCGATCATAAGGTTTCGAAATTGCGCAACAAGGAAATTCCAATGGTGTTAGTTCAATGGAAATACCATAAGGGATCTGCGCATACTTGGGAACGAGAAGACGAGATTAGGCACAAGTATCCGAAGTTATTCCTGTCTTAGTCGATTCCGAGGACGGAATCAATTTAACGGGGGAAGATTGCCCGTAATTTATTAAATATAAATTACAGCATCAGACTTTGGATAATAAAGCAATTTTATCCAAATATTAGTAATTAACCGAAATCATGAATCTTAAATAGTTAATTATTTTAAGTTATAATTAATTATGAAAAGTTGCCCCAAATTAGCTGAAATAAAGTTAATAATTAAAATTCAGCTACTTGGCAAATTAAAGACTGAAAATGACGAAACGGACTAAAATGAATAAAAATATGACTAAAAGAAAATTATAGCAAATCTAGAACTCCTTTGCTATTATTTGCATCTGAAATGCAAATCAGATTGATGGAAATAAAAGTTGGTCAATTCCGGAAATTCAGTAGAATATCTGATTTTTCTCTCCATTTTCTATAAATAGAGCATCACCTCCTCATTTCCTTGGTTTGGAAACCTTGAACTCTCTCACCTTCTCTCTCTAAGACTTCTCCTTCTCTCTAGAATTTCTCCCAAACGATCCGTCGGATTCTCGTGATTTATACGCCATCGGTTAAAGATCGTCGAGCTCTACACGAATCTATCATTACATGTTAGATTTCGTCCGGATTTAAGGTAAAATCGACCATTTTTCTGACTTTTATTTCGGTTTTTGTTGAGCAAATTCGAGTTTGCTCATATTCCCTTCATTCGAAGCTGATTTACTCTCGTTTAGGACTTGTTTTTGCTTGGAAATCATCTATAGTCGAAGGATATATCTTGGACGAAGGTTAGTAACCAATTCTCTATCATTGATGTTCTTATTTAGATGTTAAAATCTGGAAAATCATTGATCATGTAGAACAGACTCGAAGAAGCTATGATTAGATTCGAAAATGGGTTGAATTCGAATCTAACCCCTAGACTCGAGATATGCTTCGAATGTATAAGTGAATTTCGAATCTAATGCTGCTAATTCGAGTCTAGATATGTTCGAATCTATGTATGTGCTTCGAAACTATGTGTGTTCGAGTCTATGTATGTTTGAATCTAGGTGTATGCTTTGAGTCTATGTGTGTGGTTTCAAAGTAATGTGAATTTCGAATCTAATCAATTAGATTCGAATTGTACTAGTTCGAATCTGTCCCTCTATATTCGAATTTGGTTCTTGTTCCAAGTCTAAGACTAATTTCTAAATCAGATTAAGTTATTAAACAACCTAAGGAAATTGAAAGTATTGTTTGATTATGATAAAACTCACAAGTTCAAGATGCATATCTATTATATGCACAAATAAATTAACAGACTCTGTATGAACCCTTAGAATTTGTATGTCATGTTTCACCTTGCTAATAATACGATTGGCTTTATTTCAAGGCCACACATCTATAATTAGATGAATCGTATTAATCTGATAAGAATAGACTCACCTTGGGACGATAGGATCTACCTCAGACTCGACAGCCAGAATTGACAATAACCTAATTATATAACTAAGGTTATATAGATCATGTTACAGACTTGACATTAATATACCAGACTTGAAACTGAACTGCAGGAAACCGCCGAATTGACAGAGTAAATTGAACAGCTTAATTCGTTAAGCATTATCTGACTACGGACCACTGTGAGTGACAGATTTCATTAATTACTTGCATATGTTTCGATACTTATTGGTGAATGTCATCGACTGTATGGAAACTTCCGTTTGTTGCTGCATGTTTCTTTAATACTTTATTGTATCATAGAAACGTACTTTTGACATTACTGAAGCTAGACACTTGAATTACCTTGATTGCATGTTCACTTTTACATTTTATGTAAATACTTATCATGCTTACTGCTTACTTGACTGTTTATATATTTGCCGCTGCATACTGCATTATCCGATAGGACCGAATGTGAGATCTCCATTCACAGGAGGGAATTCTGCAGATTCCTTTCCTATATGACTTGTTTCCATACACTTCCCGTAGGGCTTCGGCCTTACATAGGGGAATACAAACTGGGTTGTCTCCCAACCTTTTTGCTGTCTCAGGACGTAGTGACTTGCCGGCAGGAGCTGATAGTATGTTATATATGTGTGTTAACTAATGGAACTCTGTTTACTCACTAAGCAATGTTAGCTTACTCTGTCATGACAACTCTTTTACAGGAAAAGCTGATAAAGGCAAGACCATAGCAGGTAGTTCGTCCCAGGCTAAGTGATTCTGGACATTTGATGAATAGCAGACTTTTGGACTTTTGTTGACGCCTATTTGAAAAGATGATGCGGTCTCGGGTAGCTTGTTCCGCACTCTGATTGGAGATTTAGAAGCTAGTTTAGACCACCATTTGATCTTTAATATATATTGTTGTAATTAACTAATCAGGCAGATGGACCTGTGGTATCAAACAATTAGTAATATTTATTACTTAATGAAATGAAATATTATGGCGTGTACTGTTTGTGGTAACTTGGATGTTACATAAAGACTGTTATGCGTAAAAGGTTTGTTCCCTCTCACTATTTTCGAGACTTGTATCGCAAATTACAATCTTTGAATCAGGGAGCAAAGTCTGTGGATGATTATTACAAAGAGATGGAGATTGCCATGATTAGAGCAAATATTGAAGAAGATAGGGAAGCAACAATGGCAAGATTCTTGAGTGGCTTGAATCAAGATATTTCTAATGTCGTGGAGTTGCAATATTGTTTAGACCTTGAAGAGATGGTTCATACGACCATGAAAGTTGAAAGACAATTGAGGAGAAGAAATAGTTTTTCTAAGGGAAGTACGCCCAACTCTCAATATTCTCATAGGCCAAAAGGGGAGACATCTAAAGGTACCTTTTCTACACCTTTAAAGAACCAAGATGATGCCACAAAAGGTAGGGAAATGGGCAAAGGCAAAGGTATCGTTTCTACCCCTACACAAACTCGTGAAATTAAATGTTTTCGTTGTCTAGGTGTGGGGCACATTGCTTCACAATGCCCAAACAAAAAAGTTATGCTTCTTCATGAAAGTGGTGAAATAGAGTCTGAAAATGAAAAGGAGGATGTTTCGGATGATGAAGAGGACTTGGAGCAAACCGAGGCAGAAAGCGGAGAGCTCTTGGTGGTCAAGAAAGTTTTAAACATACAAGCCAAGGTGGAAGACACACAACAACGAGAAAATATCTTCCATACGCGATGTTTGGTGCAAGGTAAAGTATGTAGCCTCATTATTGATGGTGGGAGTTGTACCAATGTTGTGAGTAACGAGGTAATTGAGAAGCTGAATTTGCGCACGTTGAAGCATCCACACCCATATAAGCTTCAATGGTTGAATGAATGTGGCGAAGTGAAGGTGACTAAACAGGCCTTGATCACATTTTCCATCGGAAAGTACAAAGACGAAGTGATGTGTGACGTGGTTCCAATGCAAGTAAGTCATATACTACTTGGTAGACCTTGGCAATTTGATAGGAAAGTTATCTATGATGGCTTTCTTAATCAATATATGCTTAAAGATCATGAAAAGAAAGTAGTTCTTGTCTCCCTAACCCCACAACAAGTGCAGGAGGACCAAATTAAAATGATCACTTCAAGGCGAGCTTGGGAGGATGAGAGGAAAAATAATGAGTGCAAAGAGAAAAAAATGAGCAGTAAAAATAAAGCAAAGAGTGTTGAGGGTGAGAAAAGTGAGACAAATGATGATAAAAAAAGAGAGTGTGTCAAGAAGAATTTCTTTGCAAAAACGAGTGAAGTTAAGAGAGCGATTGACGAAAAAAAAAGAGTGATAGTGTTGGTATTCAAGGAAGCTTGTACATATGCTGAAAAACTAACCAACAATCCGCCAAGTTTTGTTGTGAATATTTTGCAGGAATACCAAGATGTCTTCCCAAAGGAAGAACCAAGTGGTTTACCACCTTTACGAGGGATCGAGCATCGCATTGATTTCATTCCAGGGGCTGCTCTACCAAACCGTCCAGCCTATAGAGCTAATCCCGAGGAGACACGAGAAATCCAAAGGCAAGTGGAGGATTTGCTTTCAAGAGGAAGAATTCGAGAATCCATGAGTCCATGTGCTGTACCGGTCATTGTGGTACCCAAGAAGTCAGGTGAATGGAGAATGTGTATGGACTGTAGAGCCATCAACAAAATAACGGTAAAGTATCGCTACCCTATTCCAAGGTTAGATGATATGTTGGATGAGTTGCATGGTGCTAAGATCTTCTCAAAAATTGATTTGAAAAGTGGCTATCATCAAATTCGAATTAATGAAGGTGATGAATGGAAAACAGCTTTTAAAACAAAGTTTGGTTTGTATGAGTGGTTAGTTATGCCCTTTGGACTAACTAATGCTCCGAGTACATTCATGAGGTTAATGAATCATGTTTTACGAGAGTACATTGGTAAGTTTGTCGTGGTCTATTTTGATGATATCCTGATTTATAGCATTAATGTTGAAGTTCACTTGGAACATTTGCGTCTTGTTTTGGAAACTTTAAGAAAAGAGTCATTATTTGCTAACTTAAAGAAGTGCACATTTTGCATGGATAAGGTTGTTTTTCTTGGTTTTGTTGTAAGTGGCCAGGGAATTGAGGTGGATGACGAGAAGGTCAAGGCAATCAAAGAATGGCCAACTCCAACAACAGTGTCCCAAGTTAGAAGCTTCCATGGGCTTGCAAGTTTCTATCGAAGGTTTGTTCGTGACTTCAGTACCATAGCTGCCCCCCTTAATGAACTTGTGAAGAAGGAAGTTAGTTTTCATTGGGGAGAAAGGCAAGAAGCTGCATTCAATTCGCTGAAAGAAAGGTTGACATCTACTCCTATTCTTGCATTGCCTAATTTTAATAAAATGTTTGAACTTGAGTGTGATGCATCCGGGGTGGGTATTGGGGCTGTTTTGATTCAAGAAGGTAGACCAATTGCATATTTTAGTGAAAAATTAAAGGGGGCTCACTTGAATTATCCCACTTATGAAAAAGAGCTTTATGCATTGGTTAGATCTTTGCAAACATGGCAGCATTACTTAAGGCCTAAGGAATTTGTGGTTCATACGGATCATGATTCTCTTAAGTACCTTAAGGGGCAAGCTAATTTGAGTAGGAGGCATATCAAATGGGTTGAATTCATTGAGTCATTTCCTTATGTGATCAAATACAAAAAGGGTAAAGAAAACATTGTGGCTGATGCATTGTCTAGACGTCATACTCTTATCACCACATTAAGTTCTAAGCTTCTTGGGTTTGGATCACTTAAAGAAATGTACAAAGATGATTCTGAATTTTCTTCCTTATACGCTGCTTGTGAACATGCTTCATTTGATAAGTATTATAGGCATGATGGTTATTTGTTTAAAGAAAACAAGTTATGCATTCCAAAGTGTTCTATACGGGAGCTATTTGTACGTGAGGCTCATGGTGGAGGGTTGATGGGCCATTTTGGTGTCCAAAAGACATTGGATATTTTGAAGGAACATTTCTATTGGCCTAAGATGTAACATCCAAGTTACCACAAACAGTACACGTCATAAAATTTCATTTCATTAAGTAATAAATATTACTAATTGTTTGATACCACAGGTCCATCTGCCTGATTACTTAATTACAACAATATATATTAAAGATCAAATGGTGGTCTAAACTAGCTTCTAAATCTTCAATCAGAGTGCGGAAGACTGAACAAGCTACCCGAGACCGCATCATCTTTTCAAATAGGCGACAACAAAAGTCCAAAAGTCTGCTATTCATCATAGTCCAGATTCACTTAGCCTGGGACGAACTACCTGTTATGGTCTTGCCTTTATCAGCTTTTCCTGTAAAAGAGTTGTCATGACAGAGTAAGCTAACGTTGCTTAGTGAGTAAACAGAGTTCCATTAGTTACCACACACACATAACATACTATCAGTTCCTGTCGGCAATACGTCAGAGACGGCAAAAAGGTTGGGAGACAACCCAGTTTGTATTCCCCTGTGTAAGGCCGAAGCCCTACGGGAAATGTATGGAAACAAGTCAAATAGGAAAGGAATCTGCAGAATTCCCTCCTGTGAATGGAGATCTCACATTCGGTCCTGTCGGATAATGCAGTATGCAGCGGCAAGTATACCAACAGTCAAGTAAGCAGTAAGCATGATAAGTATTTACAGAAAATGTAAAAGTGAACATGCAATCAAGGCAATTCAAGTGTCTAGCTTCAGTAATGTCAAAAGTACGTTTCTATGATACAGTATAGTATTAAAGAAACATGCAGCAACAATCGGAAGTTTCCATACAGTCAATACATTCACCAATAAGTATCGAAATATATGCAAGTAATTAATGAAATCTGTCACTCACAGTGGTCCGTAGTCAGATAATGCTTAACGAATTAAGCGGTTCAGTTTACTCTGTCAATCGACGGGTTCCTGCAGTTCAGTTTCAAGTCTGGCATATTAATGTCAAGTTTTGTAGCATGATCTATATAACCCTAGTTATATAATTATGTTATTGTCAATTCTGGCTGTCGAGTCTGAGGTAGTTCCTATCGTCCCAAGTTGAGTCTTTTCTTATCAGATCAGTACGATCCCTAATTACAGATGTGTGGCCTTGAAACAAAGCCAATCGTATTTCTAGCAAGGTGTAACATGCCATACACATTCTAAAGGTTCATACAAAGTCGGTTAATTTATTTGTGCATAAAATAGTTATGCAACTTGAACTTGTGAGTTTTATCATAATCCAAGGACACTTTCAATTAAAATAAGTTGTTTAATAACTTAATCTGATTTAGGGATTAATCTTAGGCTTAAAATAAAACCAAATACGAATATAAAGGGACAGATTCGAACCAGATTCATTCGAATCTAATTGCTTAGATTCAAAATTCTCACAAACTCGAGACAAGGAAGCAGATTCGAAGCATACATAGATTCGAAGCATACATAGGTTCGAAATATGGACATAAACTCGAAACACCTACATAGACTCGAAGGCAACATAAATTCAAAACTAATAGATTCGAAATACATAGATTCGAATCAGATAGATTCGAAATGAGCTAGGTTCGAAATTAGATTCTAGGATAGATTCGAGAGCACACTCATAGACTCGAAACACACACACATAGATTCGAACTCACAGATTCGGAACCATACAATTCGAGTCTAGTGATTTCGAGTCTGCTCATGAATCTCTCGAGTTTGTTCTACTTGTTCAACAATTTTCCAGGTTTTTAACTACGAAATTGAGCAAAAATAAGGGAGTAATAGTCACTAACCTTCGTCCAAGCTGTATCCTTCGACTATAGACGATTTCCAAGCAAAAACAGGTCCTAAACGGAAGCAAATCAGCTTCAAATGAAGGGAATATGAGCAAACTCGAATTTGCTCAACAAAAACCGAAATAAAAGTCAGAAAGATGGTCGATTTTACCTTAAATCCGGACGAAATCTAACATGCAATGATAGATTCGTGTAGGGCTCGACAATCTCAAACCGATGGCGTATAAATCACGAGAATCCGACGGTTCGTTTAGGAGAAATTCTAGAGAGAAGGAGAAGTCTTATAGAGAGAAGGAGAGAGTTTCTAGATTCCAAACTTAAGAAATGAGGAGGAATGCCCTGTTTATAGGGAAATAGGGAAAATCAGATCTTCTACTGAATTTTTCCGGAATTGACCAACTTTTATTCCCAACACTCCGATTTGCATTTCAGATGCAAATAATAGCAAAGAAGTTCTAGATTTGCTATAATTGTCTTTTAGTCATATTTTTATTCATTTTAGTACGTTCCGTCATTTTCAGTCTTTAATTTGTCAAGTAGCTGAATTTTAATTATTAACTTTATTTCAGCTAATTTGGGGCAACTTTTCATAATTAATTATAACTTAAAATAATTAACTATTTAAGATTCATGATTTCGGTTAATTACTAATAAATGGATAAAATTGCTTTATTATCCAAAGTCTGATGCTGTAATTTATATTTAATAAATTACGGGCTGTTACAATCTTCCCCCGTTAAATTGATTCCGTCCTCGGAATCGACTAAAACAGGAATAATTTCGGATACTTCTGCCTAATCTCGTCTTCTCGTTCCCAAGTTTGCGCAGATCCCTTATGGTATTTCCATTGAACTAACACCATTGGAATTTCCTTGTTGCGCAATTTCGAAACCTTATGATCGATTATACGCTCGGGCTCTTCTTCGTATCGCAACTGCTCATCAATTTGCACGTCTTTCCAAGGAATCACAGCTTCAGCGTCAGCTAAACACTTTCGAAGATTACTCACATGAAATACATCATGAATCCCAGTCATTTCGGCAGGCAGCTTTAATCTGTAGGCTTGCAATCCTATACGCTCGAGAATTTCAAAAGGACCCACAAATCGAGGGCTCAACTTCCCCCGTTTGCCGAACCATACTATTCCTTTTCTTGGCGAGACTTTCAACAACACTTTATCTCCAACTTCAAACGCAATTGGTTTCCGTCTTCTATCATTATACTTCTTTTGTCTGTCTTGAGAGGTCTGAATCCGCTGTCGAATCAACTGTAGTTGGTCGTGTGCTTCCTGCAAAATCGCTGGTCCAGAGATCGGGCGTTCACCTGTTTCCCTCCAACAGGTTGGAGTTCGGCATCGACGTCCGTACAAAAGCTGATAGGGAGGCATACCAATAGTTGAGTGATAACTATTGTTATAAGCAAACTCCACAAACGGCAGGTGAGTATCCCAACTTCCACCGAGATCAATCACACAGGCACGTAACATATCTTCTAAGGTCAAAATCGTTCTCTCACTTTGCTCGTCAGTTTCTGGATGATAAGCGGTGCTCATCTTAAGTTCAGTTCCTAATCCATTCTGAAAAGCCTTCCAAAAACGAGAAGTAAATCTGCTGTCACGGTCCGATACTATAGACAATGGCACACCATGTCTAGTCACGATTTCCTTTACGTACAATTCAGCTAACTTTTCGAGGCGTTCATCTTCACGTATGGGTAGGAAATGGGCTGACTTAGTAAGTCGATCCACTATTACCCATATAGAGTCATGATTCCGCTTAGTCCTGGGCAGCTTCGTCACAAAGTCCATAGTTATGTGGTCCCACTTCCATTCCGGGATTGGCAATGGTTGTAGTTCCCCATACGGCTTCTAATGTTCAGATTTGACTTGTAAACAAGTCATGCAATTTTCCACATATCGTCCCACGTCCTTCTTCATTCCAGGCCACCAATATTCCGTCCTCAAGTCTTGATACATTTTAGTAGAACCAGGGTGTATCGAAAATTTCGACATATGAGCTTCCGACAGAATTTGATCACGAATAGCTCCTACTCTGGGAACCCATATTCTATTCATGAACCATCTAAGACCACGATTATCAAGGGTCAGTTGGGTCACATATGTAACCATACGTTCAGATTTCAAGTTCTCATCCCGAATGGCTTCGGTTTGAGCGGCAATAATCGACTCAGGCAAGGCAGACTCCAAAACAACAGAAGTCAAAGCATAACATCGGGTATAATGGTCTTGTCCGGTTTTGCGGCTTAGGGCATCTGCTACAATGTTTGTTTTACCTGGATGGTAAAGGATCTCACAGTCATAGTCTTTAATCAATTCCATAGATCGCCTTTGTCGCATATTCAGCTCTTTTTGGTCAAATATATACTTCAGACTCTTGTGATCCGTATATAATTTACACCTGGTCCCGTACAGATAATGCCGCCAAATCTTCAATGCAAAAGTCACGGCTGCAAGCTCCAAGTCATGCGTCGGGTAATTCTTCTCATGCGTCTTTAGCTGCCTTGATGCGTAGGCAATTACTTTATCCCTTTGCATCAGCACACAGCCTAATCCCATCTTAGAAGCATCACTATAGACTACAAAATCATCATTACCCTCAGGTAAGGCCAGAATCGGTGCTTCTACTAGCTTACGTTTCAGAGTCTCAAAGGCTCGATCTTGAGATTCATTCCATTCAAACTTGACTTCTTTCTTCGTCAGGCTGGTTAAAGGCACCGCAATCTTGGAGAAATCACGGATAAATCTTCTGTAATAACCCGCTAGACCCAAGAAACTCCGGACTTCAGATACGTTTTTCGGCGCTTCCCACTTCTGAACCGCATCAACCTTTGATGGATCTACGACTATCCCCTCACCCGAGACAATATGTCCTAAAAATTGCACCTGGCGTAACCAGAATTCACATTTGGAGAATTTTGCGTAGAGTCGCTCCTTTCGTAACAATTCTAGCAATTCTCGCAAATGCATCGCATGATCAGATTCAGACTTGGAGTAAATCAAAATGTCATCAATGAAGACTATCACTGATTTATCCAGCATTGGTCTACATACTCTATTCATAAGGTCCATAAATGCTGCCGGGGCATTTGTGAGACCGAACGGCATTACTAGGAATTCAAAATGGCCATATCGAGTACGAAATGCAGTCTTCGGTACGTCAGACTCAAATACTTTGAGCTGATGATATCCAGATCGGAGATCAATCTTTGAAAAATAACTAGCCCCTTGCAGTTGATCAAACAAGTCATCAATTCTAGGCAGAGGGTATCGGTTCTTAATAGTTACCTTATTTAACTCCCGATAATCGATACACATGCGAAAAGTACCATCCTTCTTCTTAACGAAAAGAACCGGAGCACCCCAAGGAGAAGTACTCGGACGAATAAACCCTTTTTCCAATAACTCCTGCAACTGACTCATCATTTCCTTCATTTCATTTGGAGCAAGATGGTAAGGGGCTTTCGCGATAGGAGCAGCACCCGGTACAAGGTCAATATGGAATTCGATTTGACGATCTGGTGGCAAACCAGAGATGTCATCCGGGAATACGTCAGGGAATTCTTGGACTACAGGTACTTCAGACAAGGTCTTTTTAACTTCCTTAGCATCTATGGCATATGCTAAATAGGCGGAACAACCTTTGGTTAGGCATTTTCGGGCTTTCATTACAGAAATGAGACCTAAATTTCGAGTCTTTCGATCGCCATAAACATAACGTTCACTTCCTTTGGGGGTTCTAATTCTAATTATCCTTTTAGCACAAAGGATTTCAGCATTATTCGTCATAAGCCAGTCCATTCCTATAATAACATCGAATTCTCTAATCCACATCGGTATCAGGTCAACGTCCGAGGAGAGGTCATCAATCACTAGCTTACAGGAACGAAAGACTCTATTCACAGTCACAAAATTCGAGCTAGCAGTTTCTATGTCTAAGGGTGCAGGTAACATCACAGGGGCAAAATCAAACTGTTTAGCAAACTTTTCAGACACATACGACAGATTAGAGCCAGAGTCAAATAAGATTAAGGCAGGCATATCATTAACAAGAAATGTACCCGTGACGACGTCAGCAGTCTCTTTTGCCTCTTCGGCTGTCATCTGGAAAGATCTTGGCTGATTCCTCGAGGCAGAAGAACCCTTGACTGATTGCTGAGGTGAAGATGCAGGTGGAGGAACAAATCGAGGTCGGGTACAGTCTTTAGCATGGTGCCCCAACGTAATGCAGTTTCGACAAGCCTCACTGCGCCTGGGACATTCTGACCTATCGTGACCGTTCTGTCTACAGCAGTAACATTTAACGAACGCAGGATCGCATTTCCCCTCATGAATTTGCTTGCAGCGAGGACAAGCAGGTTTTGGCGTCGAGGTCACAGCATACGACTTAGCTTTCTTGGAAGACTGCTTATCTCCCTTCTTCGAACTTTCACTCTTCTTTTCAGCTCTCTCAGATTTTTCCTTCTTATTAGATTTAGCAATAAAAAGACATGCTCGCTCAGGATAGATTTCAAGTTCACCTACCCTAGCAATTTCAACCGCTTCGATATAGCTTCTCGGTCTGCCGGACTTCACAAACTTCCGGATTTCTCGATCCAGACCATCCACAAACAAATCCCTTCTCCTTTCATCAGTATCGACAGGGTGATCAGATAATAGCGAGAGCCTGGTAAATTCCAGCTCATAGTCCGTCACGGATCTTGTACCTTGCTGAAAAGATAGCAGGGTTTTCTCCATCTGGCGCTTAACATCCTGAGGGCAGTATTTCTCCTTCAGATGAATCTTGAATTGATCCCAAGTAATGGATTTCTCCATTGCATCAGACATGGGATTAGTAATAGACTTCCACCAACGGCCAGCTCCATCTTCCAACATTCCCGTCGCAAATGTGACCTTGTCTTTTTCACCACACTTGGAGAGTTTAAACGCTTTCTCCACATTAGCAACCCAGTCCATAGCTTTAACAGGATCAGATGACCCCGCAAACGTACGAGCCCCACATTTCTTAAAGTCTACGAACGTACACTCTCGTCCCACCTTAACGTGATGGTCAGAGGAATCAGTCTCACTGTCATCAGAGGGCTCCTGACTATGTTTCCTTTTCCGATCCTTTTTGGGCTTCGCCAACATCTCTTCCCTATATTTCAACTCTAGCTCCTGTAACTTAAGTTCCCGCAACCTAAGTTCTTCTTCCCGGCGCTTAAATTCAATTTCACGCTGGTTTACTTCGTCAGTCTGCATCACTGCTTTACCCTTGGTCAGCAAGTCCTTAATCTCCTTAAATCGGTCTTCAACTGCCATATCAGTCTGCAGTCGATTCCTATCCATCATAAGCTGCATCTGTCTACGATTATCCTCATTCAACTTATGAACGAGATCTATCAACTGAGCCTGCTGAGGAGGCACAGGGGTGGCAGTACTGCTTGAGTCATTAGCAGTATTTTCAGGGTCAGTGCCTAAGTCCTCTACATGAACAGATTCTTTGTGTTGATCAGCTGCAGCATCAGCAGCTTTACCAACAGTCGAGGTACCAGCAACATTTGGATTCTTATCAGCCATTGGCTGAAAATATATAAAGGAAATAACTATTATTTCCTAATTCAAATAAGCACGATTCGAGTCATAATTCCTACGTCAGATAATCACATCTAAATTCATAGATATGAAGGCAGTCAGTCAGGCTGGCACAAAGTCAAGTCAGTATCAAGCAGTCAATCCCTCCCCCGTCCTATCAGTCATCATTTGCCTATCTTAGGTCAAGTTGTGTGGGTAGTCCTTTACTAATTAAGTTACCCTAGGCCTTGGTGACTTGTTCGGGAATTCAGAGTCACATAGTCCATATCATACCAGTAGTTTAAGTATCGGGTGGCCAATCCGATGATTAAACCGCTGCTCTGATACCAACTTTGTAACATCCAAGTTACCACAAACAGTACACGTCATAAAATTTCATTTCATTAAGTAATAAATATTACTAATTGTTTGATACCACAGGTCCATCTGCCTGATTACTTAATTACAACAATATATATTAAAGATCAAATGGTGGTCTAAACTAGCTTCTAAATCTTCAATCAGAGTGCGGAAGACTGAACAAGCTACCCGAGACCGCATCATCTTTTCAAATAGGCGACAACAAAAGTCCAAAAGTCTGCTATTCATCATAGTCCAGATTCACTTAGCCTGGGACGAACTACCTGTTATGGTCTTGCCTTTATCAGCTTTTCCTGTAAAAGAGTTGTCATGACAGAGTAAGCTAACGTTGCTTAGTGAGTAAACAGAGTTCCATTAGTTACCACACACACATAACATACTATCAGTTCCTGTCGGCAATACGTCAGAGACGGCAAAAAGGTTGGGAGACAACCCAGTTTGTATTCCCCTGTGTAAGGCCGAAGCCCTACGGGAAATGTATGGAAACAAGTCAAATAGGAAAGGAATCTGCAGAATTCCCTCCTGTGAATGGAGATCTCACATTCGGTCCTGTCGGATAATGCAGTATGCAGCGGCAAGTATATCAACAGTCAAGTAAGCAGTAAGCATGATAAGTATTTACATAAAATGTAAAAGTGAACATGCAATCAAGGCAATTCAAGTGTCTAGCTTCAGTAATGTCAAAAGTACGTTTCTATGATACAATATAGTATTAAAGAAACATGCAGCAACAATCGGAAGTTTCCATACAGTCAATACATTCACCAATAAGTATCGAAATATATGCAAGTAATTAATGAAATCTGTCACTCACAGTGGTCCGTAGTCAGATAATGCTTAACGAATTAAGCGGTTCAGTTTACTCTGTCAATCGACGGGTTCCTGCAGTTCAGTTTCAAGTCTGGCATATTAATGTCAAGTTTTGTAGCATGATCTATATAACCCTAGTTATATAATTATGTTATTGTCAATTCTGGCTGTCGAGTCTGAGGTAGTTCCTATCGTCCCAAGTTGAGTCTTTTCTTATCAGATCAGTACGATCCCTAATTACAGATGTGTGGCCTTGAAACAAAGCCAATCGTATTTCTAGCAAGGTGTAACATGCCATACACATTCTAAAGGTTCATACAGAGTCGGTTAATTTATTTGTGCATAAAATAGTTATGCAACTTGAACTTGTGAGTTTTATCATAATCCAAGGACACTTTCAATTAAAATAAGTTGTTTAATAACTTAATCTGATTTAGGGATTAATCTTAGGCTTAAAATAAAACCAAATACGAATATAAAGGGACAGATTCGAACCAGATTCATTCGAATCTAATTGCTTAGATTCAAAATTCTCACAAACTCGAGACAAGGAAGCAGATTCGAAGCATACATAGATTCGAAGCATACATAGGTTCGAAATATGGACATAAACTCGAAACACCTACATAGACTCGAAGGCAACATAAATTCAAAACTAATAGATTCGAAATACATAGATTCGAATCAGATAGATTCGAAATGAGCTAGGTTCGAAATTAGATTCTAGGATAGATTCGAGAGCACACTCATAGACTCGAAACACACACACATAGATTCGAACTCACAGATTCGGAACCATACAATTCGAGTCTAGTGATTTCGAGTCTGCTCATGAATCTCTCGAGTTTGTTCTACTTGTTCAACAATTTTCCAGGTTTTTAACTACGAAATTGAGCAAAAATAAGGGAGTAATAGTCACTAACCTTCGTCCAAGCTGTATCCTTCGACTATAGACGATTTCCAAGCAAAAACAGGTCCTAAACGGAAGCAAATCAGCTTCAAATGAAGGGAATATGAGCAAACTCGAATTTGCTCAACAAAAACCGAAATAAAAGTCAGAAAGATGGTCGATTTTACCTTAAATCCGGACGAAATCTAACATGCAATGATAGATTCGTGTAGGGCTCGACAATCTCAAACCGATGGCGTATAAATCACGAGAATCCGACGGTTCGTTTAGGAGAAATTCTAGAGAGAAGGAGAAGTCTTATAGAGAGAAGGAGAGAGTTTCTAGATTCCAAACTTAAGAAATGAGGAGGAATGCCCTGTTTATAGGGAAATAGGGAAAATCAGATCTTCTACTGAATTTTTCCGGAATTGACCAACTTTTATTCCCAACACTCCGATTTGCATTTCAGATGCAAATAATAGCAAAGAAGTTCTAGATTTGCTATAATTGTCTTTTAGTCATATTTTTATTCATTTTAGTACGTTCCGTCATTTTCAGTCTTTAATTTGTCAAGTAGCTGAATTTTAATTATTAACTTTATTTCAGCTAATTTGGGGCAACTTTTCATAATTAATTATAACTTAAAATAATTAACTATTTAAGATTCATGATTTCGGTTAATTACTAATAAATGGATAAAATTGCTTTATTATCCAAAGTCTGATGCTGTAATTTATATTTAATAAATTACGGGCTGTTACATAAGATGAGAGAAGATGTTATGAAGATCTGTGAATAATGTGTGCCATGTAAACAAGCCAAGTCAAAATCCAAGCCTCATGGTTTGTATATGCCACTGCCAATTCCTCAGCAACCATGGGTTGACATCTCCATGGACTTTGTGATTGGGTTGCCTAGAACAAAGAATGGTCATGATTCTGTGTTTGTGGTGGTTGATCGATTCTCTAAGATGGCACACTTCATTGCGTGTAAGAAGACTGACGATGCTTCACATGTTGCAGACTTGTTTTTCAAAGAGATTGTTCGTTTGCATGGTGTGCCGCGGACCATAGTAAGTGATAGGGATGTCAAGTTTCTGAGTCATTTCTGGCGTGTTCTTTGGAGTAAGTTGGGTACCAAACTTTTGTTTTCTACCACAAGTCACCCCCAAACCGATGGGCAAACAGAAGTGGTTAATCGAACCTTGTCCCAATTACTTCGAGTGATTATTCCGAAGAACTTGAGAACTTGGGAGAATTGTTTGCCTTTTGCAGAGTTTGCTTACAACAGGAGTGTTCATTCTGCTACTAAATTTTCTCCTTTTGAAGTTGTTTACGGATTCAATCCATTGAGTCCTCTTGACCTTGTTCCTCTTCCCATCGAAGAACGATCCAGTTTAGATGGAAAGCGGAAGGCAGAATTCGTGAAGCAATTACACGAAAAGGTAAGACTCAATATTGAGAAAAGGACAGAACAATACACAAAACAAGCAAACAAAGGCAGGAAAAAGATAGTGTTTGAAGCTGGAGATTGGGTATGGCTGCACCTGAGAAAAGATAGATTTCCTACCAAACGAAGATCCAAATTGCAACCTAGAGGAGATGGACCATTTCAAGTGCTCGAAAGGATCAACGACAATGCTTACAAGCTAGATCTTCCAGGTGAGTATCAAGTTAGTTCAACATTCAATGTTTCTGACTTGTCTCCTTTTGATGTAGGTGATGATTCGTGGACGAATCCTTTTCAAGGGGGAGAGAATGATGGAGGATCATCAAACCATTCCAAAGATGTCATGGAAATACGTGAAGGCCCAATGACAAGAGGACGAGCAAAGAAGATCAAAGAAGTTTTTAAGAGCTTAGTTGTTGATATCCAAGAGTCTGAATGCAAAGACGATGCTCAACCGCAAGTGATGAAGCATGTTACTAGACTTGAAACATTGGATCCTAATATGGAAGCATAAAAGCCCAAAAGTTGCATTTTCTTGGGTCTTTGAGATATTATGGGCTAGTACTAAGCCCAAGTGGTAGAATGGATGTATTTTGAAGTCCATTAGAAGTTTATTTGAGTCCAATAAAGGCCTAGAAATGCCTAATCCGTTTTTTTAGTTTAAGAGTTCTAGAATTATCTACCAATTGAAGACAAAATGTCTGGAGTCATGGATTAAAGTCCCTTCTTTAATCCGTTGAATTTAATTAGTGTCTTTTGAGTTGGTTTTTGAAGCCTATAAATAGATGGCTTCCTATGTACTTTCAAATGAAATTCACTTGAGAAATATATATATCTTTCTTTAGAGTTTTACTCATCTTTGTGAGCTTTCTTCTTTGTTGGAGAGTTCATAGTTCAAGAACTTATCAAGATTGTGAGCACATTCTTGTGGCGTTCTCGTATTCCTTTGGTTCTTAGTTCATATAACTAACGGGTCAAGGACTTGCTCTAGGCGTGTTGGAGTCCCAATTATCGGGTACTTTGACGCCTATCCTATCCTATACGAAGGTTCCAAGTTACATTTAACTTGCGGGTCAACGTTTCGTATCAGCTTAGGACCGCTGTGACTGAAAGATTGCATTACTTACTTGCATATGTTTCGGTACTTATTGGTGATTGTTACTAACTTGTATGGAAACATTTGCAGCTGCTTGTTCCTTGATTACTTAATTGTATGCTAGGAACGTATGATAGACACTGCTGAAACTGGACAATTGCTGCTACATATTCCCCTTGATTACTTGCATTGCTCAGGACTGTTGTGAGTGACAGATTGCATTACTTACTTGCATTTGTTTCGGTACTTATTGGTGATTGTTACTAACTTGCATGGAAACATCTGCAGCTGCTTGTTCCTTGATTACTTATTTGTATGTTAGGAACGTATGATAGACACTGCTGAAACTGGACAACTGCTGCTGCATGTTCCCCTTGATTAATTGCATTGCTTAGGACAGCTGTGAGTGACAAATTGCATTAATTACTTGCATATGTTTTGATACTTATTGGTGATTGTTACTGACTTGTATGGAAACATCTGATGTTGCTTGTTCCTTGATTACTTAATTGTATGTTAGGAACGTATGATAGACACTGCTGAAACTGGACAACTGCTGTTGCATGTTCCTTGATTACTTGCTTTGCTCAGCACCGCTATGAGTGACAGATTGCGTTACTTACTTGCATATGTTTCGGTAGTTATTGTTGATTGTTACTGACTTGTTTGGAAACATCTACTGCTGCTTGTTCATTGATTACTTAATTATATGTTAGGAACGTATGATAGACACTTCTGAAACTGAACAACAACTGCTGCATGTTCCTTGATTACTTGCATTACTTAGGACCGCTGTGAGTGACAGATTGTATTCCTTACTTGCATATGTTTCGGTACTTATTGGTGATTGTTACTAACTTGTATGGAAACATCTGCAGCTGTTTGTTCCTTGATTACTTAATTGTATGCTAGGAACGTATGATAGACACTGTTGAAACTGGACAATTGCTGCTGCATGTTCCCCTTGATTACTGGCATTGCTCAGGACTGCTGTGAGTGACAGATTGCATTACTTACTTACATTTGTTTCGGTACTTATTGGTGATTGATAGTGACTTGTATGGAAACATCTGCTGCTGCTTGTTCCTTGATTACTTAATTGTATGTTAGGAACGTATGATAGACATTTCTGAAACTGAACAACTGCTGCTGCATGTTCCTTGATTACTTGTATTGCTTAGGACCGCTGTGACTGAAAGATTGCATTACTTACTTGCATATGTTTCGATACTTATTGGTGATTGTTACTGACTTGTATGGAAACATCTGATGCTGCTTGTTCCTTGATTACTTAATTGTATGTTAGGAACGTATGATAGACACTGTTGAAACTGGACAACTGCTGCTGCATGTTTCTTGATTACTTGCTTTGCTCAGCACCGCTATGAGTGACAGATTGCGTTACTTACTTGCATATGTTTCGGTAGTTATTGTTGATTGTTACTGACTTGTTTGGAAACATCTACTGCTGCTTGTTCATTGATTACCTAATTATATGTTAGGAACGTATGATAGACACTTCTGAAACTGAACAACAGCTGCTGCATGTTCCTTGATTACTTGCATTGCTTAGGACCGCTGTGAGTGACAGATTGTATTCCTTACTTGCATATGTTTCGGTACTTATTGGTGATTGTTACTAACTTGTATGGAAAATCTGCAGCTGTTTGTTCCTTGATTACTTAATTGTATGCTAGGAACGTATGATAGACACTGTTGAAACTGGACAATTGCTGCTGCATGTTCCCCTTGATTACTTGCATTGCTCAGGACTGCTGTGAGTGACAGATTGCATTACTTACTTACATTTGTTTCGGTACTTATTGGTGATTGATAGTGACTTGTATGGAAACATCTGCTGTTGCTTGTTCCTTGATTACTTAATTGTATGTTAGGAACGTATGATAGACATTTCTGAAACTGAACAACTGCTGCTGCATGTTCCTTGATTACTTGTATTGCTTAGGACCGCTGTGACTGAAAGATTGCATTACTTACTTGCATATGTTTCGGTACTTATTGGTGATTGTTACTAACTTGTATGGAAACATTTGCAGCTGCTTGTTCCTTGATTACTTAATTGTACGCTAGGAACGTATGATAGACACTGCTGAAACTGGACAATTGCTGCTGCATATTCCCCTTGATTACTTGCATTGCTCAGGAATGTTGTGAGTGACAGATTGCATTACTTACTTGCATTTGTTTCAGTACTTATTGGTGATTGATACTGACTTGTATGGAAAAATCTGCTGCTGCTTGTTCGTTGATTACTTAATTGTATGTTAGGAACGTATGATAGACACTGCTGAAACTAGACAACTGCTGCTGCATGTGCTGTAACAGCCCGTAATTTATTAAATATAAATTACAGCTGCAGACTTTGATAATAAAGCAATTCTAATCCAAATATTAGTAAATAACCGAAAATATGAATCTGTAATAATTAATTATATTAAGTTATAATAATTTATGAAAGGTTGCCCAAAATTAGCTGAAATAAAGTTAAATAATTAAAATTCAGCTAAATGACAAATTAAAGACTGAAAATGTCAAAACGGACTAAAATGAATAAAAATATGACTAAAAGACAATTGTAGCAAATCTAGAACTACTTTGCTATTAATTGCATCTGAAATGCAAATCTGATTGATGGGAATAAAAGTTGGACAATTCCGGAAAATTCAGTAGAAAATCTGATTTTCCCTATTTCCCTATAAATAGGGTATTCCTCCTCATTTCCTTGGTTTGGAAAAAAAACTAGAACTCTCTCCTTCTCTCTAAGATTTCACTTTCTCTCTAGCTTTTCTCCTAAACGAACCGTCGGATTCTCGTGATTTATACGTCAACGGATAGAGATCGTCAAGCTCTAGAATATTCTGTCATTGCATGTTATTTTTGGTCCCGATTTGAGGTAAGATCGACCCCTTTTCTGTCTTTTGGTTCGGTTTTGAAAGAGCAAACTCGAGTTTGCTCAAATTCTATTCTTTCGAAGCTGATTTGCCCTCGTTTAGGACCTGTTTTGGCTTGGAAAACTCTATAGTCGAAGGATATATCTTGGACGAAGGTTAGTATCTATTTTTCCGTCATTTATGTTCATGTTTAGTAGCTAAAACCTGGAAAAAACGTTGAACATGTAGAACAGATTCGAAAATCCTTGTTTAGACTCGAATGTGTGATATTTTCGAATCTAACCCCTAGACTCGAAGGGTTATGGTTTCGAATCTAACCCCTAGACTCGAAGGGGTGCTAGTTTCGAATCTATCCTTGAATCTAAGGCCTACTTCGAATCTATTCCCTAGAATCTAATGTGTGTGTGCTTCGAATCTGACCTCCTAAACTCGAATGAATGTGTGTTTCGAATCTAATACCCTAAACTCGAAGGTTAGTGTTCGAATCTAATCCACTAGATTCGAATGTGTATGTGTGTTCGAATCTATCTCCTTAATTAGAATCTGATTTTGTTCCTAGCCAAAGTTTTATTCCTAAAATCAGATTAAGTTATTGATCAACCTTATAATTGTGTAAATGTAATTGAAAGTATATTATGATTATGATAAAACTCTCAAGTTTAAGATGCATAACTATTTTATGCACAAACAATTAACAGACTCTGAATAAACTCTTAGAAATCGTATGTCATGATTCACCTAGCTAGTAATATGATTGGCCTCGTTTCAAGGCCACATATATGTGTAATTAGGAATCGTATTAATCTGTTAAGAATAGACTCACTTTGGGACAATAGGAACTACCTCAGACTCGATAACTAGAATTGACAATAACCTGAATATATAACTAGGGTTATATAGATTATGACACAGACTTGACATTAATATGCCAGACTTGAAACTGAACTGCAGGAAACCGCCGATTTGACAGAGTAAACTGATCAGCTTAATTCGTTAAGCATTATCTGACTACGGACTACTCTGAGTGACAGATTTCATTAATTACTTGCATATGTTTCGATACTTATTGGTGAATGTCATCGACTGTATGGAAACTTCCGTTTGTTGCTGCATGTTTCTTTAATACTTTATTGTATCATAGAAACGTATTTTTGACATTACTGAAGCTAGACACTTGAATTACCTTGATTGCATGTTCACTTTTACATTTTATGTAAACACTTATCATGCTTACTGCTTACTTGACTGTTTATATAATTGTCGCTGCATACTGCATTATCCGATAGGACCGAATGTGAGATCTCCATTCACAGGAGGGAATTCTGCAGATTCCTTTCCTATTTGACTTGTTTCCATACACTTCCCGTAGGGCTTCGGCCTTACACATGGGAATACCGACTGGGTTGTCTCCCAACCTTTTTGACGTCTCTGACGTAGTGACTTGCCGACAGGAGCTGATAGTATGTTATATGTGTGTGGTAACTAATGGAACTCTGTTTACTCACTAAGCATTGTTAGCTTACTCTGTCATGACAACTCTTTTTCAGGAAAAGCTGATAAAGGCAAGACCATAGCAGGTAGTTCGTCCCAGGCTAAGTGAATCTGGACTTTGATGAATAGCAGACTTTTGGACTATTGATGACGCCTATTTTGAAAAGATGATGCGGTCTCGGGTAGCTTGTTCAGTCTTCCGCACTCTGATTGAAGATTTAGAAGCTAGTTAGACCACCATTTGATTTTAATATATTGTTGTAATTAAGTAATCAGGCAGATGGACCTGTGGTATCAAACAATTAGTAATATTTATTACTTAATGAAATGAAATATTATGACGTGTACTGTTTGTGGAAACTTGGATGTTACAAAGTTGGTATCAGAGCAGCAGTTTAATCATCGGATTGGCCACCCGATACTTAAACTACTGGTATGGTATGGACTATGTGACTCTGAATTCCCGAACAAGTCACCGAGGCCTAGGGTAACCTAATTAGTAAAGGACTACCCACACAACTTGACCTAAGATAGGCAAATGATGACTGATAGGATGGGGGAGGGATTGACTGCTTGATACTGACTTGACTTTGACTTGACTCTGTGCCAGCCTGACTGACTGCCTTCATATCTATAAACTTAGATGTGATTATCTGACGTAGGTATTATGACTCGAACTATGCTTAATTGAATCAGGAAATAATAGTTATTTCCTTTATATTTTCAGCCAATGGCTGATAAGAATCCAAATGTTGCTGGTACCTCGACTGTTGGTAAAGCTGCTGATGCTGCAGCTGATCAACACAAAGAATCTGTTCATGTAGAGGATTTAGGCACTGCCCCTGAAAATACTGCTAATGACACAAGCAGTACTGCTACGCTTGTGCCTCCCCAGCAGGCTCAATTATTTGATCTCATTCACAAGCTGAATGAGAAAAATCGTAGGCAAATACAGCTTATGATGGATAGGAATCGACTGCAGACTGATATGTCGGTTGAGGACCGATTTAAGGAAATTAAGGACTTGCTGACTAAGGGTAAAGCGGTTGTGCAATCTGACGAAGAAATCCAGCGTGAAATTGACTTTAAGCGCCGTGAAGAAGAACTTAGGTTGCGAGAACTTAAGTTACGGGAGTTAGAATTGAAGTATAGGGAAGAGATGTTAGCAAAGCCCAAGAATGATCGAAAAAGGAAACTTAGGCATGAGCCCTCTGAGGGACGTCAAAGGGATCTTTTTGTGAATTCTGGCAGACCGAGAAGTGATATGGAAGTAGTTGAAGTTGCTAAGGTAGGAGAACTTGAAATCTATCCGGAGCGAGCGACTCTTTTTATTGCCAAGTCTAGCAAGAAAGAAAAATCTGAGAAATCGGATAAGGAGAGTGGAAGTTTAAGGCAGGGAGATAAGCAGCTGTAACATCCAAGTTACCACAAACAGTACACGTCATAAAATTTCATTTCATTAAGTAATAAATATTACTAATTGTTTGATACCACAGGTCCATCAGCATGAATACTTAATAACAACAATATATTAAAGATTAATGGTGGTCTAAACTAGCTTCTAAATCTTCAATCAGAGTGCGGAAGACTGAACAAGCTACCCGAGACCGCATCATCTTTTCAAAATAGGCGTCATCAATAGTCCAAAAGTCTGCTATTCATCAAAGTCCAGATTCACTTAGCCTGGGACGAACTACCTGCTATGGTCTTGCCTTTATCAGCTTTTCCTGAAAAAGAGTTGTCATGACAGAGTAAGCTAACAATGCTTAGTGAGTAAACAGAGTTCCATTAGTTACCACACACATATAACATACTATCAGCTCCTGTCGGCAAGTCACTACGTCAGAGACGTCAAAAAGGTTGGGAGACAACCCAGTCGGTATTCCCATGTGTAAGGCCGAAGCCCTACGGGAAGTGTATGGAAACAAGTCAAATAGGAAAGGAATCTGCAGAATTCCCTCCTGTGAATGGAGATCTCACATTCGGTCCTGTCGGATAATGCAGTATGCAGCGGCAAGTATATAAACAGTCAAGTAAGCAGTAAGCATGATACGTATTTACATAAATGTAAAAGTGAACATGCAATCAAGGCAATTCAAGTGTCTAGCTTCAGTAATGTCAAAAGTACGTTTCTATGATACAATATAGTATTAAAGAAACATGCAGCAACAATCGGAAGTTTCCATACAGTCAATACATTCACCAATAAGTATCGAAATATATGCAAGTAATTAATGAAATCTGTCACTCACAGTGGTCCGTAGTCAGATAATGCTTAACGAATTAAGCGGTTCAGTTTACTCTGTCAAATCGGCGGGTTCCTGCAGTTCAGTTTCAAGTCTGGCATATTAATGTCAAGTCTGTGTCATAATCTATATAACCCTAATTATATATTCAGGTTATTGTCAATTCTGGTTATCGAGTCTGAGGTAGTTCCTATCGTCCCAAGGTGAGTCTATTTTATCAGATTAATACGGTCTATCTAATTACAGATGTATCGTATTACTTAGCAAGGTGAAACAGGACATACACATTCTAAGGGTTCGTACAGAGTCTGTTAATTCATTTGTGCATAAAATAGTTTATGCATCTTGAAACTTATGATTTTTATCATAATTAAACGATACTTTCAATTTCATTAGGTTGTTTATATTTGGCTAGGAACTAAACCAGATTCAAATTTAAGGAGTCAGATTCGAACAGCCTACATTCGAGTCTATCTAATCAGATTCGAATACAACAAGTTCTAGTCCAGGGGAGATAGATTCGAAGGCCACAAGTTCGAGTCTAACTTATCAAATTCGAATTCAACAATTTCGAATCTAGGTAATCAGATTCGAAGACAACCATTTCGATTCTAGGGGAATAGATTCGAAATCCTCACCCCTTCGAGTCTAGGGATTAGATTCGAAATCCTCACCCCTTCGAGTCTAGGGATTAGATTCGAAATCCTCACCCTCGAGTCTATACATGAATGTCTCGAATTTGTTCTACTTGTTCATCGTTTTTTCCAGGTTTTTAGCAACTAAACATGAGCATAAATGAGGGAAAAATAGTTACTAACCTTCGTCCAAGCTATATCCTTCGACTATAGATGATTTCCAAGCAAAAACAAGTCCTAAACGAGAGCATATCAGCTTCGAATGAATAGAATTTGAGCAAACTCGAGTTTGCTCTTTCAAAACCGAACCAAAAGACAGAAATAGGGCCGATCTTACCTTA
Source organism: Centrapalus pauciflorus (assembly GCA_020465985.1). Lineage (NCBI taxonomy): Eukaryota > Viridiplantae > Streptophyta > Magnoliopsida > Asterales > Asteraceae > Centrapalus > Centrapalus pauciflorus. The sequence continues at coordinate 16,857 of JAANYP010003933.1, read as the reverse complement.
AATCCGGACGAAATCAAACATGCAATGGTAGGTTCGCGTAGAGCTCGACGATCTCTAACCGATGGCGTATAAATCACGAGAATCCGACGGATCGTTTGGGAGAAATTTTAGAGAGAAGGTGAGGTTGTAGAGAGAGAGAGAGAGAGAGTTTCAATTTGCTAAACTAAGAAAATGAGGAGGAATGCCCTATTTATAGGGAAATAGGAAAAATCAGATTTTCTACTGAATTTCCGGAATTGACCAACTTTATTTCCCAACAATCCGATTTGCATATTTGTCTTTTAGTCACATGTTTATTCATTTTAGTCCGTTTCGTCATTTTCAGTCTTTAATTTGTCATTTAGCTGAATTTTAATTATTAATTTTATTTCAGCTAATTTTGGGCAACTTTTCATAATTAATTATAACTTAATATAATTAACTATTTAAGATTCATGCTTTCAGTTAATTACTAATATTTGGATAAAATTGCTTTATTATCCAAAGTCTGATGCTGTAATTTATATTTAATAAATTACGGGCTGTTACAGCAGCCTTTTAAAAAGGCTAAATCTTATGCTGTGACCGCTACGCCAAGGTCTGCTTGTCCTCGCTGCAAGCAGATTCATGAAGCAAAATGTGATCCTGAGTTCGTGAGGTGCTACTGTTGTAGGCAGAAAGGTCATGACAGGTCAGAATGTCCCAAGCGCAATGAGGCTTGCCGTAACTGCATCACGTTGGGGCACCATGCTAAAGACTGTACTCGGCCCCGATTTGTTCCTCCGCCTGCATTTTCACCCCGGCAATCATTCAAGGGTTCTTCTGCTCCGAGGAATCAACTAAGATCTTTCCAGATGACAGCCGATGAGGCAAAAGAGACTGCTGATGTCGTCATGGGTACATTTCTTGTTAACTCTATGCCTGCTCTAATCTGTCATATGTGTCTGAAAAGTTTGCAAAACTGTTTGATTTTGCCCCAATAATGCTACCTGTACCGTTAGATATAGAAACTGCGAGTTCGAGTTTGTGACTATAAGTAGAATCCTTCGTTTTTGTATGCTAGTGATTGATGACCTCTCTTCAGACTTTGACCTGATACCGATGTGGATTAGAGAATTCGATATTATTATAGGAATGGACAGGCTCATGACGAGCAATGCTGAAATCCTTTGTGCCAAAGGATAATTAGAATTAGAACCCCCGAAGGAAATGAACGTTATGTTTATGATGATAGAAAGACTCGAGATTTAGGTCTCATTTCTGTAACGAAAGCCCGAAAGTGCCTAAGCAAAGATTGATTTTCGATCTGGATATCATCAACTTAAGATATTTGAGTCTGACGTACCGAAGACTGCATTTCGTGCTCGTTACGGCCATCTTGAGTTTCTAACAATACCGTTCGGTCTCACCAATGCCCCGGCCGCAATTATGGACCTTATGAATAGAGTATGTAGGCCGATGCTGGACAAATCAGTGATAGTCTTTATTGATGACATTTTGATTTACTCTAAGTCTGAATCTGACCGTGCGAAGCTCGTTCGAGAATTGCTAGAATTGCTACGAAAAGAGCGACTCTACGCAAAATTCTCCAATTATGAGATCCTTCACCATCTGGGTATAGCAAACATTGTAGCAGATGCCCTAAGCCGCAAAACCGGACAAGACCATTATACCCGATGTTATGCTTTGACTTCTGTTGTTTTGGAGTCTGCCTTGCCTGAGTCGATTATTGCCGCTCAAACCGAAGCCATTCGGGATGAGAGCTTGAAATCTGAACGTATGGTTACTTATGTGACCAAGCTGACCCTTGATAATCATGGTCTTAGACGGTTCATGAATAGATTATGGGTCCCTAGATTAGGAGGAATTCGTGATCAAATCCTGTCGGAGGCTCTTATGCCAAAATTTTCGGTACATCCTGGTACTACTATAATGTACCAAGATTTGAAAACGGAATATTGGTGGCCTGGAATGAAGAAGGACGTGGGACGATATGTGGAAAATTGTATAACTTATTTACAAGTCAAATCTGAACATCAGAAGCCGTATGGGGAATTACAACCATTGCCAATCCCGGAATGGAAGTGGGACCACATAATCATGGACTTTGTGACGAAACTGCCCAGGACTAAGCGGAATCATGACTCTATAAGAGTAATAGTGGATCGACTTACTAAGTCAGCTCAATTCCTACCCATACGTGAAGATGAACGCCTCGAAAAGTTAGCTGAGTTGTACGTAAAGGAAATTGTGACTAGACATGGTGTGCCATTGTCTATAGTATCTGACCGTGACAGCAGATTTACTTCTCGTTTTTGGAAGACTTTTCAGAATGGACTAGGGACTGAACTTAAGATGAGCACCGCTTATCATCCTGAAACTGACGGGCAAAGTGAGAGGACGATTTTGACCTTAGAAGATATGTTACGCGCCTGTGTGATGGATCTCGGTGGAAAGACGTCGATACCGAACTCCAACCTGTTAGAGGGAAACAGGTGAACGCCCGATCTCTGGACCAGCGATTTTGCAAGAAGCCCATAACCAACACAGTTGATTCGGCAGCGGATTCAGACCTCACAGGATAGACAAAAGAAGTATCACGATAAAAGACGTAAGCCAATTGTGTTTGAAGTTGGAGATAAAGTGTTGTTGAAGGTCTCGCCAAGAAAAGGGATAGTAAGGTTCGGCAAACGGGGGAAGTTGAGCCCTCGATTGTGGGTCCTTTTGAAATTCTCGAGCGTGTAGGATTGCAAGCCTACAGACTAAAGTTGCCTGCCGAAATGTCTGGAATTCATGATGTATTTCACGTGAGTAATCTGCGAAAGTGTTTAGTTGATGCTGAAGCTGCGATTCCATGGAAAGACGTGCAAATTGACGAGCAGTTGCGATACGAAGAAGAGCCTGAGCGTATAATCGATCATAAGGTTTCGAAATTGCGCAACAAGGAAATCCCAATGGTATTAGTTCAATGGAAATATCATAAGGGATCTGCGCAAACTTGGGAACGAGAAGACGAGATTAAGCAGAAGTATCCGAAGTTATTCCTGTTTTAGTCGATTCCGAGGACGGAATCAATTTAACGGGGGAAGATTGTAACAGCCCGTAATTTATTAAATATAAATTACAGCAGCAGACTTTGATAATAAAGCAATTCTAATCCAAATATTAGTAAATAACTGAAAATATGAATCTGTAATAATTAATTATATTAAGTTATAATAATTTATGAAAGGTTGCCCAAAATTAGCTGAAATAAAGTTAAATAATTAAAATTCAGCTAAATGACAAATTAAAGACTGAAAATGTCAAAACGGACTAAAATGAATAAAAATATGACTAAAAGACAATTGTAGCAAATCTAGAACTCCTTTGCTATTAATTGCATCTGAAATGCAAATCTGATTGATGGGAATAAAAGTTGGACAATTCCGGAAAATTCAGTAGAAAATCTGATTTTCCCTATTTCTCTATAAATAGGGTATTCCTCCTCATTTCCTTGGTTTGGAAAAAAAACTAGAACTCTCTCCTTCTCTCTCTAAGATTTCACTTTCTCTCTAGCTTTTCTCCTACACGAACCGTCGGATTCTCGTGATTTATACGTCAACGGATAGAGATCGTCAAGCTCTACAATATTCTGTCATTGCATGTTATTTTTGGTCCCGATTTGAGGTAAGATCGACCCCTTTTCTGTCTTTTGGTTCGGTTTTGAAAGAGCAAACTCGAGTTTGCTCAAATTCTATTCTTTCGAAGCTGATTTGCCCTCGTTTAGGACCTGTTTTGGCTTGGAAAACTCTATAGTCGAAGGATATAGCTTGGACGAAGGTTAGTATCTATTTTTCCGTCATTTATGTTCATGTTTAGTAGCTAAAACCTGGAAAAAACGTTGAACATGTAGAACAGATTCGAAAATCCTTGTTTAGACTCAAATGTGTGATATTTTCGAATCTAACCCCTAGACTCGAAGGGTTATGGTTTCGAATCTAACCCCTAGACTCGAAGGGGTGCTAGTTTCGAATCTATCCTAGAATCTAAGGCCTACTTCGAATCTATTCCCTAGAATCTAATGTGTGTGTGCTTCGAATCTGACCTCCTAAACTCGAATGAATGTGTGTTTCGAATCTAATACCCTAAACTCGAAGGTTAGTGTTCGAATCTAATCCACTAGATTCGAATGTGTATGTGTGTTCGAATCTATCTCCTTAATTAGAATCTGATTTTGTTCCTAGCCAAAGTTAAATTCCTAAAATCAGATTAAGTTATTGATCAACCTTATAATTGTGTAAATGTAATTGAAAGTATATTATGATTATGATAAAACTCTCAAGTTTAAGATGCATAACTATTTTATGCACAAACAATTAACAGACTCTAAATAAACTCTTAAAAATCGTATGTCATGATTCACCTAGCTAGTAATATGATTGGCCTCGTTTCAAGGCCACATATATGTGTAATTAGGAATCGTATTAATCTGTTAAGAATAGACTCACTTTGGGACAATAGGAACTACCTCAGACTCGATAACTAGAATTGACAATAACCTGAATATATAACTAGGGTTATATAGATTATGACACAGACTTGACATTAATATGCCAGACTTGAAACTGAACTGCAGGAAACCGCCGATTTGACAGAGTAAACTGATCAGCTTAATTCGTTAAGCATTATCTGACTACGGACTACTCTGAATGACAGATTTCATTAATTACTTGCATATGTTTCGATACTTATTGGTGAATGTCATCGACTGTATGGAAACTTCCGTTTGTTGCTGCATGTTTCTTTAATACTTTATTGTATCATAGAAACGTATTTTTGACATTACTGAAGCTAGACACTTGAATTACCTTGATTGCATGTTAACTTTTACATTTTATGTAAACACTTATCATGCTTACTGCTTACTTGACTGTTTATATAATTGTCGCTGCATACTGCATTATCCGATAGGACCGAATGTGAGATCTCCATTCACAGGAGGGAATTCTGCAGATTCCTTTCCTATATGACTTGTTTCCATACACTTCCCGTAGGGCTTCGGCCTTACATAGGGGAAAACAAACTGGGTTGTCTCCCAACCTTTTTGCTGTCTCAGGACGTAGTGACTTGCCGGCAGGAGCTGATAGTATGTTATATATGTGTGGTAACTAATGGAACTCTGTTAACTCACTAAGCAATGTTAGCTTACTCTGTCATGACAACTCTTTTACAGGAAAAGTTGATAAAGGCAAGACCATAGCAGGTAGTTCGTCCCAGGCTAAGTGATTTTGGACATTTGATGAATAGCAGACTTTTGGACTTTTGCTGACGCCTAATTTGAAAAGATGATGCGGTCTCGGGTAGCTTGTTCAGTCTTCCGCACTCTGATTGAAGATTTAGAAGCTAGTTAGACCACCATTTGATTTTAATATATTTTTGTAATTAAGTAATCAGGCAGATGGACCTGTGGTATCAAACAATTAGTAATATTTATTACTTAATGAAATGAAATATTATGACGTGTACTGTTTGTGGAAACTTGGATGTTACAAAGTTGGTATCAGAGCAGCAGTTTAATCATCAGACTTAGAGTAAATCAAAATGTCATCAATAAAGACTATCACTGATTTGTCCAGCATTGGCCTACATACTCTATTCATAAGGTCCATAATTGCGGCCGGGGCATTGGTGAGACCGAACGGTATTGCTAGAAACTCAAAATGCCGTAACGAGTACGAAATGAGACCTACATCTCAAGTCTTTCTATCGTCATAAACATATCGTTCACTTCTTTCGGGGGTTCTAATTCTAATTATCCTTTTGGCACAAAGGATTTCAGCATTGTTCGTCATGAGCCTTTCCATTCCTATAATAATATCGAATTCTCTAATCCACATCGGTATCAGGTCAAAGTCTGAGGAGAGGTCATCAATCACTAGCTTACAAGAACGAAATATTCTACTTATAGTCACAAAACTCGAGCTCGCAGTTTCTATATCTAACGGTACAGGTAGCATTATTGGGGCAAAATCAAACAGTTTAGCAAACTTTTCAGACACATATGACAGATTAGGGCAGGCATAGAGTTAACAAGAAATGTACCCATGACGACATCAGCAGTCTCTTTTGCCTCATCGGCTGTCATCTGGAAAGATCTTGGTTGACTCCTCGGAGCAGAAGAACCCTTGAATGATTGTCGGGGTGAAAATGCAGGCGAAGGAACAAATCGAGGTCGGGTACAGTCTCTAGCATGGTGCCCTAACGTAATGCAGTTTCGACAAGCCTCACTGCGCCTGGGACATTCTGACCTATCATGACCATTCTGTCTGCAGCAGTAGCACTTAACGAACGCAGGATCGCACTTTCCTTCATGAATTTGCTTGCAGCGAGGACAAGCAGGCTTTGGCGCCGAGGTCACAGCATACGATTTAGCCTTTTTAAAAGGCTGCTTATCTCCCTGCCTTAAACTTTCACTCTCCTTTTCCGATCTCTCAGATTTTTCTTTCTTGCTAGACTTGGCAATAAAAAGAGTCGCTCGCTCCGGATAGATTTCAAGTTCCCCTACCTTAGCAACTTCAACTACTTCCATATCACTTCTCGGTCTGCCAGAATTCACAAAAAGAATGGTCAAATTGTGTGGGTAGTCCTTTACTAATTAAGTTACCCTAGGCCTCGGTGACTTGTTCGGGAATTCAGAGTCACATAGTCCATACCATACCAGTAGTTTAAGTATCGGGTGGCCAATCCGATGATTAAACTGCTGCTCTGATACCAACTTTGTAACATCCAAGTTACCACAAACAGTACACGTCATAATATTTCATTTCATTAAGTAATAAATATTACTAATTGTTTGAAACCACAGGTCCATCTGCCTGAATACTTAATTACAAAAATATATTAAAAACAAATGGTGGTCTAACTAGCTTCTAAATCTTCAATCAGAGTGCGGAAGACTGAACAAGCTACCCGAGACCGCATCATCTTTTCAAAATAGGCGTCAGCAAAAGTCCAAAAGTCTGCTATTCATCAAATGTCCAAAATCACTTAGCCTGGGACGAACTACCTGCTATGGTCTTGCCTTTATCAACTTTTCCTGTAAAAGAGTTGTCATGACAGAGTAAGCTAACAATGCTTAGTGAGTTAACAGAGTTCCATTAGTTACCACACATATATAACATACTATCAGCTCCTGCCGGCAAGTCACTACGTCCTGAGACAGCAAAAGGTTGGGAGACAACCCAGTTTGTTTTCCCTTATGTAAGGCCGAAGCCCTACGGGAAGTGTATGGAAACAAGTCATATAGGAAAGGAATCTGCAGAATTCCCTCCTGTGAATGGAGATCTCACATTCGGTCCTATCTGATAATGCAGTATGCAGCGACAAATATATAAACAGTCAAGTAAGCAGTAAACATGATAAGTGTTTACATAAAATGTAAAAGTGAACATGCAATCAAGGTAATTTAAGTGTCTAGCTTCAGTAATGTCAAAAATACGTTTCTATGATACAATAAAGTATTAAAGAAACATGCAGCAACAAACGGAAGTTTCCATACAGTCGATGACATTCACCAATAAGTATCGAAACATATGCAAGTAATTAATGAAATCTGTCACTCACAGTAGTCCGTAGTCAGATAATGCTTAACGAATTAAGCTGTTCAGTTTACTTTGTCAAATCGGCGGGTTCCTGCAGTTCATGTAACAGCCCGTAATTTATTAAATATAAATTACAGCATCAGACTTTGGATAATAAAGCAATTTTATCCAATTATTAGTAATTAACCGAAATCATGAATCTTAAATAGTTAATTATTTTAAGTTATAATTAATTATGAAAAGTTGCCCCAAATTAGCTGAAATAAAGTTAATAATTAAAATTCAGTTACTTGACAAATTAAAGACTGAAAATGGCGAAACGGACTAAAATGAATAAAAATATGACTAAAAGACAATTATAGCAAATCTAGAACTCTTTTGCTATTATTTGCATCTGAAATGCAAATCAGATTGATGGAAATAAAAGTTGGTCGATTCCGGAAATTCAGTAGAAAATCTGATTTTTCTCTATTTTCTATAAATAGAGCATCACCTCCTCATTTCCTTGGTTTGGAAAACTAGAACTCTCTCTCTCTCTCTCTACAATCTGACTTCTCTCTAGAATTTCTCCCAAACGATCCGTCGGATTCTCGTGATTTATACGCCATCGGTTAGAGATCGTCGAGCTCTACACGAATCTATCATTGCATGTTAGATTTCGTCCGGATTTAAGGTAAAATCGACCATTTTTCTGACTTTTATTTCGGTTTTTGTTGAGCAAATTCGAGTTTGCTCATATTCCCTTCATTTGAAGCTGATTTGCTCCCGTTTAGGACCTGTTTTTGCTTGGAAATCGTCTATAGTCGAAGGATATAGCTTGGACGAAGGTTAGTAACTACTTTTCCATCATTTATGTTCATATTAAGATGATAAAACCTGGAAAACCGTTGAACAAGTAGAACAAACTCGAGTTATTCATGTGATTCGAATGTATATGAGTCTCGAATCTATCTCCTTTCAAAACCATCTCATTTCGAATCTATTTGATTCGAATCTAAGCATTTCGATTGTACTACCTTCGAATCTAAGTAGTGTGCTTCGAATCTAGGTGGCTGCTTCGAACCTAGTAGGTGTTTCGAGTTTGTATCCTTAGTTCGAACCTAATCTCCATGTGTGTGTCTCGAATCTATCCATTAGATTCGAAGGGCCCCTATTTCGAATCTGACCATCCATATATGAATTTATCTTGCTCGAATCTATTCCCTTTTATTCGAATTTGATCATGTTCCTAGCCAAAGATTAATTCCTAAATCAGATTAAGTTATTAAACAACCTATTGTAATTAAAAGTATAATATGATTGTGATAAAACCCACAAGTTCAAGTTGCATATCTATTTTATGCACAAATGAATTAACAGACTCTGTACGAACCCTTAGAATGTGTATGTCCTGTTCAACTTGCTAAGTAATACGATTGGCTTTGTTTCAAGGCCACACATCTGTAATTAGATGAATCGTATTAATCTGATAAGAATAGACTCACCTTGGGACGATAGGAACTACCTCAGACTCGACAGCCAGAATTGACAATAACCTAATTATATAACTAGGGTTATATGGATAGATCATGTTAGACTTGACATTAATATGCCAGACTTGAAACTGAACTGCAGGAAACCGCCGATTTGACAGAGTAAATTGAACCGCTTAATTCGTTAAGCATTATCTGACTACGGACCACTGTGAGTGACAGATTTCATTAATTACTTGCATATATTTCGATACTTATTGGTGAATGTCATCGACTGTATGGAAACTTCCGATTGTTGCTGCATGTTTCTTTAATACTATATTGTATCATAGAAACGTACTTTTGACATTACTGAAGCTAGACACTTGAATTGCCTTGATTGCATGTTCACTTTTACATTTTATGTAAATACTTATCATGCTTACTGCTTACTTGACTGTTGATATACTTGCCGCTGCATACTGCATTATCCGACAGGACCGAATGTGAGATCTCCATTCACAGGAGGGAATTCTGCAGATTCCTTTCCTATTTGACTTGTTTCCATGCACTTCCCGTAGGGCTTCGGCCTTACACATGGGAATACTGACTGGGTTGTCTCCCAACCTTTTTGACGTCTCTGACGTAGTGACTTGCCGACAGGAGCTGATAGTATGTTATATGTGTGTGGTAACTATTGGAACTCTGTTAACTCACTAAGCTATGTTAGCTTACTCTGTCATGACAACTCTTTTACAGGAAAAGCTGTTAAAGGCAAGACCATAGCAGGTAGTTCGTCCCAGGCTAAGTGAATCTGGACATTGATGAATAGCAGACTTTTGGACTTTTGTTGACGCCTATTTTGGAATGATGATGCCGTCTCGGGTAGCTTGTTCAGTCTTCCGCACTCTGATTGAAGATTTAGAAGCTAGTTTAGACCACCATTTGATCTTTAACTTATTGTTGTAATTAAGTATTCAGACTGATGGACCAGTGGTATCAAACAATTAGTAATATTTATTACTTAATGAAGTGAAATTTTATGACATGTACTGTTTGTGGTAACTTGGATGTTACAAAGTTGGTATCAGAGCAGCAGTTTAATCATCGGATTGGCCACCCGATACTTAAACTACTGGTATGATATGGACTATGTGACTCTTAATTCCCGAACAAGTCACCGAGGCCTAGGGTAACTTAATTAGTAAAGGACTACCCACACAACTTGACCTAAGATAGGCAAATGATGACTGATAGGATGGGGGAGGGATTGACTGTTTGATACTGACTTGACTTTGACTTGACTCTGTGCCAGCCTGACTGACTGCCTTCATATCTATAAACTTAGATGTGATTATTTGACGTAGGAATTATGACTCGAATCGTGCTTATTTGAATAAGGAAATAATAGTTATTTCCTTTACATTTTCAGCCAATGGCTGATAAGAATCCAAATGTTGCTGGTACCTCGACTGTTGGTAAAGCTGCTGATGCTGCAGCTGATCAACACAAAGAATCTGTTCATGTAGAGGACTTAGGCACTGACCCTGAAAATACTGCTAATGACTCAAGCAGTACTGCCACCCCTGTGCCTCCTCAGCAGGCTCAGTTGATAGATCTCGTTCATAAGTTGAATGAGGATAATCGTAGACAGATGCAGCTTATGATGGATAGGAATCGATTGCAGACTGATATGGCGGTTGAAGACCGATTTAAAGAAATTAGAGACTTGCTTACTAAGGGTAAAGCGGTGATGCAATCTGGTGAGGAAGACCAGCGAGAAATTGACTTTAAGCGCCGTGAAGAAGAACTTAGGTTGCGAGAGCTTAAGTTGCAGGAGTTAGAACTGAAGTATAAGGAAGAGATGTTAGCGAAGCCCAAGAAAGACCGAAAGAGGAAACATAGGCATGTGTCATCTGATGAAAGTGAGACTGACTCTTCTGACCATCACGTTAAGGTAGGACGTGAGTGTACGTTTGTTGATTTCAAGAAGTGTGGAGCTCGTACGTTTGCGGGGTCATCGGATCCGGTTAAAGCCATGGATTGGGTTGCAAATGTGGAGAAGGCGTTTAAACTCTCCAAGTGTGGTGAAAAAGACAAGGTCACATTTGCGACGGGAATGTTGGAAGATGGAGCTGGCCGTTGATGGAAGTCTATTACAAATCCCATGTCTGAAGCAATGGAGAAATCCATTACTTGGGATCAATTCAAGATTCATCTGAAGGAGAAATACTGCCCCCAGGATGTAAAGCGCCAGATGGAGAAAACCCTGCTATCTTTTCAGCAAGGTACAAGATCCGTGACGGACTATGAGCTGGAATTTACCAGGCTCTCGCTATTATCTGATCACCCTGTTGATACCGACGAAAGGAGAAGGGATTTGTTTGTGGATGGCCTGGATCGAGAAATTCGGAAGTTTGTGAAATCTGGTAGGCCGGGAAGTTATATTGAAGCAGTTGAAATTGCTAGGGTAGGTCAGCTTGAAATCTATCCTGAGCGAGCGTGCCCTTTTATTGCTAAATCTAGTGAGAGGGAAAAATCTGAGAGAGCTGAAAGGAAGAATGAAAGTTCGAAGAAGGGAGATAAGCAGTCTTCCAAGAAAGCTAAGTCATATGCTGTGACCTCGGCGCCAAAGCCTGCTTGTCCTCGCTGCAAGCAAATTCATGAAGGAAAGTGCGATCCTGCGTTCGTTAAGTGCTACTGCTGCAGACAGAATGGTCATGATAGGTCAGAATGTCCCAGGCGTAGTGAGGCTTGTCGAAACTGCATTACGTTGGGGCACCATGCTAAAGACTGTACCCGACCTCGATTTGTTCCTCCACCTGCATCTTCGCCTCAGCAATCAGTCAAAGGTTCTTCTGCCCCAAGGAATCAGCCAAGATCTTTCCAGATGACAGCCGAAGAGGCAAAGGAGACTGCTGATGTCGTCATGGGTACATTTCTTGTTAACTCTATGCCTGCCTTAATCTTATTTGACTCCGGCTCTAATCTGTCGTATGTGTCTGAAAAGTTTGCTAAACAGTTTGATTTTGCCCCTGTGATGTTACCTGCACCCTTAGACATAGAAACTGCTAGCTCGA
>JAANYP010003932.1:0-26412 GCA_020465985.1 Centrapalus pauciflorus | reverse complement strand
ATCCACACTGTCAAATCACATTATTACAAAATAATTACAATCATTAACAGAAACAACAAGGCTGGATAATTAAAACAAGCAAACACCAATTCCCGATTAAGAAAACCATTTTTCCCTTTGAACTTTTTATCGAACAGATGGCCGCACACACCAAGAACAAGCCAGGGCTTCTAATCCATTCCTGTGCCAAAGAAATTTAAAATGTCACAAAATCTTGTTTTTCCTAGTTTTCTACTTTACTTACCCAACACTCCATTAAATCAATATATGATGTTGGCAGGAATTGAGTGTAACAAAGATGTAACAGATCTTCCAATACAATACCCAAATCAAAACAAAGCTGAGATGCAACAAATCTTCCAAAAACCAAAGAGAGTGTTGTTCGATCAACATGATATCGAACGAGAGAGAAAGAGAGCTTTCGAACTAAAAAAAAAAAAAAAAAAAAAAAAAAGGGAGAAAACATACCTTGGGTTTGCTGTAGCTCGTCACTGAAGGAGTTGTAGTCGCCGTCGGAGGTCTATGCTACTTGGGGAAGATGATACGCTGGAATAGACGAATAATAAGCAGTTGCCGCTGCTTGATACGCCGGAGGAGTCGACGAGAATCAAAAAATCCCCCTAGGGTTTCTTTGTGAAGGTGGGAGGAAAAAATGAGAAGGACGCAAACATTTTGGGTGGGGGGGGGGGGTGGGAGGCGGAGGGTGGGGGAAGGCTGAAGTCTCCGCTTTTCTTTCTTTCTTTTTTTTTTTTTGCATTTCCCTAGAGAGTTGAAAGTTGTCAATTCTCTCCATTTCTTTGGATGTGAGGGGGAAATGAAAATAGAGAAAATAAATTGTTGTATTTCCCATTGCTCATTTCTCAGAGCTAAACAAATAAGGAAAATGGTTTCATTTCCATTTCTGTAGCCTCATTTCCCTGTACCAAACGCACCCTATATTTCTTCATAATATTCTGTTTTTCTCTCTTACTTTTCTATCACCTATTTTATTTTTATTATTTTATAATCACTCATCTTATCATCTAAACAAGTTTTCACTTTGTATAGAAACCATTGTTTTTTTCCCTGAAAACTAAACCTGGAAAACTGAAATTGAAAAATGACTAGTTTCCGTTAACTAAACACAACCTAGCTTCTCAAATGATTTCCTCCATACACACACACACACATATAGACTTATATATATAGATACATATGTATATACATATACACATATGTATATACATAAACATATATGTGTGTGTGTGTATATATATATAGGGTTAGGTTCTATGGGGCACCTGTGTGCATCGTGCAACTTAGGAACCCATATACACCGTTAGATCTAGAAAATGAATGGCTAAAATTACAATGGCAAAAGGGTAATAAAGATGAAATTTGTGAACGCATTATGATGCACGATTTACATATTAGATGTGCATAAGGGTATTTTCGGAAAAAATAATATATCAGTCACTCAAAATTAAATTTATATTGATGAATAGGTAATAGCAATAATCAAAGTATTAATGCTAATAAATTTATAAAATGTGCACTTCTAAATTTACAAACTCTAATTGAACCAAACTTCCCAACATGAGGTTCATCATCGTCATGCACTGGCATCTTCGTATGTATCTTTCCCGGGTATGCATCATCGATGTTCATATGAGAGGCATCAGTTCTGCATCATCGTGTACCTATTGCATCTTCGGAGTCCGTCTTCGGCCATCGTATATACGTTCATAGGTTCATGAGTTTCAACGTGGATGCATCATTTTCATCTTCAACAGCTCGCAATCGTCTTACGCAAACTCGTCGGTTCGGGAGTCCGAATTTGTGTGTGTGTGTCAGAGAGAGAGAGAGAGAGAGAGAGAGAGAGAGAGAGAGAGAGAGAGAGAGAGAGAGAGAATAATAGATGGAGAATGGTTAATGAGATTGAGTTTAGTTTCCTCCTATTTTAGAATCCTAGCGTATTAATTAAAAGAATAAGTAATTATTTTTCAAATAAAGTATTCCAAATTTACCGGCTTATTGCAAGATCATTTGTAAACAGCAATACATTTTTTGTTCCCATTTGGTTCCCGATGCATAATGGTGCCCCATAGAACCTCATCCTATATATATAATAGAATATATATATATAGATATATATATATATATATAATAGATTATATATTATATTATTATATAGACACACAACACACATAATGTGTGTATATATATGGGTGGAGAAGTCAGTTCAAATAAGTACCGAACCTCTCGGAAATAAGTGCACCCCGAGATACCAACAACCTTAAAAAACTTTTTTGAAATTTTTTTTTCACTACCATGTTTATTAAATGTTATAAAAGACGCATGATATATGAATTTCACATAGATTCAATGGTATGGTGTACTTAAAATATGGTGAATCTAAATGCATCTTTGTGAATGGTCCTACATGTGAATGTTGTGAAGGACCATTCACATGAATTTTTTTTTGTACAGTCACAGTTTATGTGTTGGGCCTTTTGAAAAAAGCCCCTTTATATATACAAAAACGAACCTTAATCGGGGTAGATGGGGGCGGATTATTCGGTTTTCGGTTCCTTAGTCGGGTAAATGGTACCACCGCGAATAAGTATTCGGGATGCGATTTTAATACGGGTAGGATTCATGCCGTATTCAGGTACCGACGAATAACCCCGTTTAATATATAATGTTTCATTTTTTTCATTTGTCTATAATTTTTAAAACTAGTAGTGTTTATATAGTAGAAATGTAATATGTAATACCCATTTTTGATACTCAAACCATTTAAAACAACGAACTCGTTTTACCAAAAAAACCCAAACAATTTATTTAACCGTTGAAAAAACTACTTTGTTGATGGATTTCATTTTTTATAACCAAACCGAATACCATTTAAAACCCAAACCAAGTAACCCGATACCCTTTAACAACCCCAAACTTGATTAACGTCGTTCCCTTAATTATATTTGGTCGGGTTCAGTTAGCTAACCCACACGACACGCAACCCCCGAACCAAACACCCACCCGAACCAATAACCCGATAAACACGCCAATTAAACACCCCCCCCCCGCCCCCCCCCCCCCCCCCCCGAATAACACCCCTAGTGAGTACCCTGTGAACACACGGGTTTCATATCTAAACATGATCCGGAAAAAAGTTTTTCTTTTAAAATTTTTTTTCATATTCATTTATATACAAATAATATAAGACTATTTGTAAAAATTTACATACATTCACACTTTTTAGCATCTTACAAGTCATGTGAACGTGAAAAAATTTATGTGAACATACTTTCACAACAGTGCAGTTTATGTGAATATGCATGTTTTCACAAGTTGCGTAGTTGTTATTTGTGTAATTTTTCATACAAATAGGTCTTGGATTATGTATTGAAACATGATTTATGAAAATTTGTTTTTCAAAAAAATTGTTTAAGCAAGTACACACTCCGGTCTTCAGCAAAAGAATGGTACGTCACTTGAGAACCAAATATATATTATAGATTATCTAATATATATATATATATATATAATATATAATAAGATAACGAACTCCGCAAAACTATGGTACTCCTTGAACACATATATACGTGCGTGTTGTGTGTGTGTGTGTGTAGATTTGGGTTCAATTGAGTACCATTAGTTTTGCAGAGTACCAAAGGTACCTCGCTTAAAACCATTTTTTTGAAATATTTGTTCATAATCATACTTAAATTAATAATACAAGACTACTTAAATAAATCACATCTAAATACACTAGAACTATGTGAAGCGTGTATGTTCACATGAACTCCATGGTTGTAAACGTATGTTACAGCACTAAACTGTTCACATAATGTTTTTTTTCATGTTTCACTGACGTTTAAGTAATAAATGTTTTTGAATATACGTAATTTGTTTACAAATAGCTGTACATTATTTGTTCATAAATGAATATGAAAAAAATTAATTATTGTTTCGGAGGCATGTGGTCCACATCCGAAACCACCCCTGTGTTTCACAAGTACTCACAAGTAACTCTGAAATTTTTGATACTCAAACGACGATATATATATATATATATATATATATAATAATATATATAGATAAATATATATATTATATAGATATATAGGTATATATTATCGATGTATATATGTAGATATCTATATATGTATATATATGTATCTAGATGTATATATGTATATATATCTATACGTATATATCTTTATAGAGAGAGAGAGATTCAAGTGGGTACCACTTATTACGCAGCACACCAGAAGGTACCACTCTTAAAATATTTTTGTTTTTTGAAATTTTTTTCATAAACATGTTTTATTTAATGTAGCAAAACACAGATGATATATAAATTTTCAGCACATTCCATCACACTTCTATCCTATCTAAGTGTATTAAAAAAGCATGGCATCACATAAGGGCACGTTCACATAGATGGAAATATATGTAATTGTAACTTCACCAATCAATTTTTTAAGGTTTATGATTGTGAATGTATGTTGAAATTACTATGATCTTCATATGTTGATTAGAATTTTTTTTTAAAATATTTTTAAAGATGAGACCAAGTCTTGTGTGCTGCATAATAGGTGGTACTAACTACCCTCCTCCTACTCAACTAATACTACTTACTCTCTCCTCGAACCATTTTTTATATAAAAAGGGTTGGGTTCCAGTAAGAACCCCCCTCAATTCACGTGAAGAAACATGGGAACCACTCACTCTTCTCGTTCACTTCCAAAATGCAAAACAAATTTGTACACATCAAAATGCACAAATTTAAAAAAATTAAATAATTTATAACATTAATAAATTAAAAAAATCATTATTTGGTCTGTTAATATTAAGATTTAATAATAAATTGATAATGTAACATAAAGATTAAACCAAACTACATTTAAAAAAAAAAAACTTTAAAAAACTTAATAAATTAATATTAATAAATATATATATATATATATATATATATATATATATATATATATATATATATATATATATATATATATATATATATATATATATGTATATACATATACATATATGTATATGTATATTCGTATATGTATATGTATATACATATGTATCTATATATATATATATAAGTGTGTGTGTGTATGGAGGAAATTATTTGAGAAGCTATTGTGTTTAGTTAACGGACACTAAAAGGAAAAAAAACAATAGTTTCTATAAAAAATGAAAACTTGTTTAGATGATAATATGGATGGTTATAAAATAATAAAAATAAAATAGGTGATAGAAAAGTAAGAGAGAGAAAGAGAATATTATAAAGAATTATAAGGTATGTAATAAAAAAGTAAGAAAGAGAGTATGAAAAGTGATATTTTAAAAAGTGAAATGAGAATTTATGAAATTGTTATTAAGTAAACAAGTTTTCATTTTATTTTTTTTAAAATGAGATGGAAATTTTGGAAATTTACGGTAACTAAACACACTTTAAATAGTTTGGAGAAGTAAAAGAAGCAATATTGACCTCATATTTTAATTAGTTGATGTTTAATATGAAATGCGGTGTAATTGTAATATTAATTAAAAAAATGGACATTAAAGTAATAAAAAAAAATCAGAATAAGGATAAAAATGGTATACAAAACATTGATAAGTTATCATTTTCTCTCCTCCATCGATATAGGTGAATTGTCGTTCTGCCTTCATTAAAATAAACATATTTAATTTTGCTTTGGGATTTCAAAATGTTCGTTAATGAATATTTTCAAAGTTATTTATTTACGTGGTTTTCTTTAAAAGTTTCATATAAGAACATTTTCAGTGGTTAGTTATTAGAATTGTTTTAACTATTAATTTATGAATATTTTTTAGTATTGTTTTTAATGTTAGAAAGCATTTATATATGAACATTTTTTGTGCATTATTTATTTGTGTTAGTCACAAAAAGACCTCAGTTAAACCTGTTATACATCTTAGGGGAAGATTATTAATCAAACCTGTTTGATGCACTTAAGGGTATAATTTAAGGCCTGTTAATGCCTTATTGAAACCTGATAAGTGATTTGCAATATTAGTCAAAGCTGCTTACCCTGTTGCATTTGTTGCAAGTAAGGCAGACTGTCCAAGTTGTTCTATTCTATTGAACAGGCTGGACATAAATTGTCTACGCTGCTCATACCTGTTGAGCAGCTTGGACAATTTCTAAGTGTTCTGCTCTTTGTGAACAGGACCTGTTCTTTGTGAACAGGCTAAACACTTTATGGAATATGTTTCCATGTCCTCGTGTATTTTCTTGGACCAAAAGATCAATTTACAAAGTCGAAGACAAAGTGGAAAAACAGAAGCTGCTAACACTGCCGACGTTGTTCTATTACATGAAGAAAAAGTGGATATTTGAAATGGGTGACAGACCAATTCTTATATCAAAATGGCTATACAAGAAGATGAAAGGTTTAAAGTTGTCATTCTTCTTTTAGTTAAAGCCTTCTGCAACAGAGACATTCTGCCTAAGGAATGGAATTACTTCTCTACTATCCTCAGAAACCCAGGCACCATCAGAGGCATGGATCTTGTAAATCTCTATGGATCCTTGTTGAATGATGAACAGAAGGCAACAGAAAAGGAATGCCTTAGAGATGTCCAAAAGAGGTGCTGCCTTAGTGGCCAGCGTGAGACAACCTGCTGGTCAGGTGTGTGATGTGTTCACACAAGCTGATCAACAGACTGATAATGAAATGGAGGAATTGTCAGAGGAAGAAGACTGTGAAGACCTTACTAAGTTTGATGATGAGCAAAGTTGTCATAAAATTCAATAAGAAGAGGTTTGGTGGAAAGATACAGCAAAAGAAGTCAGGTGTCATCAAGAAGAAGGCATTCGACAAAACTCTGGCTGAGTGCTTTAAATGTGGCTATTCAGGCCATATTGTGACACCCTTGCCACATTAACCACCAATTACAATTCACCCAGGATTATTCACCATCAAACAAATATATAATGATCTGATACCTTAATTAAAGTGCGGAAGCAAAATACATAAATAAAAGTATTACAACTAAGTTTAACACCCTACGGTGCCACAAAGGTTACACGTCTAAGTCTACCAACTCAATTTATTACATTATCCCAAATTCATTACAACAGAATTTTCATAAACCAAATACCAAAGTAAACGGTAGAAATCTTCAAATACTTCAATAGATTTCCTAGCTAGATGGTCCAACTGTAGACTTCCCTTTTCCTGTAAAAATTCAACAACTGAAGGGGTAAGCTAAAGCTTAGTGAATACCATATGATTTTACACATTCTACAAATCATTATGATGCCACCCAGGGTAACCGCGGTAACACATACCGTATACCCCACACGTACTCCAAGTACGCAAACCCGAGCCGCAACTCCTTCGAGCTGACACTCGGCATAAGAATAACCAACCATCTGAGGCAGACATTACATCGGGGATGACCTACTGTCTATCCTGACCACAGAGGTGTCAAACTCTTGGTCATATAGCACAGTAACATCAGAGTACAGATGCGACCACGCAGGTCCATCGAAAGGATGCACAACAAATGAACGGACATGCAACAAGTATGAATGTGCATCAACATATACGCATGTTAGTAGAATGCCAAACGAACATGAAACAACAGGCCTCAGCAGGCAATGCAAACATAAAGCAGATGCAGACATGTTAAAAATCAAAGGTACTCACAGTGGGTGCGTTATTAAACTTCAGATTAATATTATTTCTCCTCGGAATTTCAACCGGATCCACAAAGTACCCCACTGTGGGTTAAACAACACTACAAGGGACCTGTTAATTCAGTTGTAACAACACATTGTGTCAATAACTTGTTTAATCTCATAAAATTTAATTTTATAATAATTGCAAAGTTTTGGTCCCAATTTCGGATCTATGTCCGAATTCGGATCCCACCCGAATTCGGACCCCCAGTTCGGATTCCACATAAATCCCAATTCGGTCCACATATATATATAAGTCCCAATTCGGACTCCATTAATTTCGGACCATATCCGAATTCCAACACTTATGATATTTTACCATTTTGATTATCACATTTCGGACCAAAAGCCAAATTCGGGCACATCCGAATTCGGTCCCCAACCGAATTCGGATCCCCATCCAAATTCCAATACTTAGAAATATTTTGCTAATTTTGAACATCAGCATTTCGGATCCTGTCCGAATTCGGTCCGGATCCGAGTTCCTGCCAGATCCGAATTCGGACATCCGAGTTCATATTGGTGCAGTCTTGATATTTTCCAGATTTAATCCAAGTCATTTTTGGTACTAATTCAATGCTCGAAATAATTTATGCCAACATAAAATACACTTGATTACAACCATTTTAACACTATTATTAACACCTTTACATGCCAAACTCACTCCTTTTTGATCCTTTTTGTTCAACCGTCGAACACATACGAAGAACACACACTAAATTTCTAAAAATCATACTTTCGGGTTGAATCAAGACCTGAAACTTTGTACATAGCATCTTATACACTCGATTTACATGAATCCATGATAACATAACACATGCATTGACATTTGAAATCAAAATCAGTGATTCAAAGTTCATCCAAAACCAAACCAAAATGTTCAATATTCTGAAATATATAAGATTTTTACCTCAAATCTTCAATTGCAGTGTTTATAGATCATTCTTTGTGACTTGAATCCAAACTTTTAGCTTCAAATTCCAATTTTTTTGTGACCTTTGATCGTTTTTAGAGAGAGAGAGCCGAGAGAGAATAGAAGTTTAGAGAGAGAGAGGGAGCAATATTTCAAATGAAAGATTATAAGTCTTTCATTCTCCTCTTTCATCTATTGGCACATTTCACCCCTTCACTTATCCGGTTCCATAAAATACTGATTTTTATAAAATAAAGAATTCCATCTTTATTTTATTTTCCTTAACAATTATTAATAATTTATTCACTTAAATAACTTTAAATTTCTCAATTTCTAATTAAAGCAACCAACTTTATAATCAACCCAAATTTCGTACCAACTTTCATAATTCAACTTAAATTACAAATTTAAACTTAATAAACTTCAAAATATAATAATTTAACTCCGAGGATGTTACACATATAGCTGCTGACTTTGTGTCTAAAGTTGTTAGCTCTTCCTCTAAACCATACAAGACAAACAAAGACGATGGCTACAGGGTCAAGTACCTAATGGCCATGGCTAAGCTAAAGAAGTTGGAAGACTCAGTGGTTTCCAATAAGCAGAAGGGACTTATGGCTGAGATTTGTGACTGGGAGGAGTCCGATTCATCATCTGATGGAGAGGACAACAACTGTCTGATGGCCAACACTGGTGTCCCCTCAACAAGCAACTTCAAACAGGACCTGGCTGAAGCTGAAGCTCTCATCACTTTGGAGAACTGTAATTCAACTATGATGTATAAGGTACAAAAATTTAAAGATTACAGTTCTGAAGAAAAAGTCAAACACCTGTTTGATTATTTTCTTGTTGATTTAAAAGATGCTGTTGAGAAACATGATGCTTTGAAGTCTGAGATCTTTAAATTAAAAACTGATCTTGTAACAAAAACTAATGAACTGGACAGCTTTCATAAGTTGAAAACTGAGCTTGATGAAGTAAAACACATCAATACCATTTTATTAGAAGAAAAGAGAGAGACAGACTCAAAGCATGCCAAGCTTCAAAAGATTGTTGACTCTTGGTGCTAGTCAGCACAGAAAGTCAACCACTGTATCAGTCAGCAGATTCCTGCTCAAATCCAAGCCTATCTTGGAGGAGATCTTGATACAACAGCTTCAATTGTAGAGATAAATAATCTGGAAAAAGTTTTATCCACTCTTGGTGAGCTTCCAACTACTTTTATCCAAAGAGTAAATGGAAAGTTGGTCTCAACAAACAGGTTTGTCAGACCTCAAAACACTGCTAGTTTGTGTGAAAAGCTATTAAGACTGATGATGGAATGTGTTCTCAATCAAATCAGCCTGCTAAGTGCATAGCTGGTTCACACAAACAAAAGAATGGAAAATAGTCTAAAGCTGACGGCAAGAGACATGTTAATCCATTTATTGCTGAACATTTTGAGAAAAAGTTTTCAAAAGGGAAGCAACCTGCTTTCAACAAGGGTAAGTCTCATGTTGGAAGCAAATCTGCTGTGATTTCAAATAAGTTTTTCAATCATAGTGGAAAGCTGGTTATAAATGAAAGAAAATCTTTTGAGAAAACCAAAAGTAATGATCATGTTGATAGGCAACAGTCATCACATCTCTAGTAAAGGCAAAGGCAAAGCCATTGCTCAATCTGAGAAAACAGGGAATAAGTTTTCCAAACCTGTGGAAGGACATAAGCCAATCAAATTACTTGTGTTTGATCTCTATCCTCCCAAAAAGAGGAAAGAGGACACAGGCAAAGCTGTTGCTATTGTATCTTCCACTTAAACTGTTGGTTCTTTCAAGAATAGTGATAAGTTTGCTAAACCTGTTGAGAAGTCCAACAAAGATACCCCAGAATGTGTTTCTGGGGACACTTCTTCCAAAAAGTCTAAAAAGAGAAAATGCTACAAATGTGGGAAGACGACTCATATGGCCAAAGACTGTCCTGAAACTGAGGACATAAGGCCTGTTGACACTGCTACTTCCAACATTGCAAAAACCAGCAGTGTTGGAAGTAACATGGTCATTGAGGAGAGTATTCAAGCTGATACAATCCAAATTGGAAATATTAGTGTAGATCTTAGTGGTCCATCAACAAATGTTGATGAAGAAGGAGAACTCATCCTTATGATGAGTTCCCCTAAAAACTAATATTTTCCCATGACACTCTGCAGGTTATACAACCAAGCCAGGTTTGGTACTTGGGCAGCGGCTGCTGAGGCCACATGACAGGTGGCAAAGATTTGCTGAGTGATCTCAGGTCTGAAAAAGGCCCAAAGGTCACCTTTGTTGACAATGTTCAGGGATCCACAAAAGGATATGGAACCCTTCAAGTCGGTGCTGCAATATTCAAAAGAGTAGCCTATGTGTCTGGGCTAAAACATAATCTTGTTAGCATTAGCAAACTGTGTGATGCTGGCTACAAGGTTAACTTTGATGAGCACCTGGGGTACATACTGGATCCCCAAGGCAAAGTTGTGCTGTGTGCACAAAGGAAGAAAGGTGTATATGTTGTGGATATGAAATCTGCTGATCCAACAACTGAAACTTGTTTCGTCTCAAGAAGCAATGCAGACCTAAACTGGTTATGGCACAAAAGGGTATCACACCTGAACTTCAAGAATATCAACAAACTCTGTAAGAAAGAGTTGGTAATAGGTTTGCCTTCTATAACTTTTGTTAAAAATAAACTCTGCACAGCTTGTGAGAAAGGTAAGCAGAGAAAAACATCTTTTAAGTCCAAGCATAATTTTAATAATTGATACTCCTCTCTTCCTAATCCACATGGACTTGTTTGGACCTGTCAGTGTCCCAAGTCTAGGAGGTGGAAGATATACTCTAGTAATGGTTAGTGAGTTCTCCAGGTTTACATGGGTGATCTTCCTAAAGACCAACTACCAGAGGCTGCCAGAGAAATTATTAGATTTATCAAAAATATGGAAGTTCTAAACTCTACCCAAGTCAAGCAGCTTAGGAGTGATCATGGTACTGAATTCAGAAACAGTACTCTTGAGGACTTCTGTGAAGAAAGAGGGAAACTTTTCAGCTTAAAGAACTCCACAACAAAATGGAGTTGCTGAAAGGAGGAATAGAACCCTCATTGAAGCTGCTAGAACCATGCTGTGTGCATCAGGTTTGCCTTCATCATTTTGGGCTGAAGCTGTCAACACTGTCTGCTTCACTCAAAATAGATCCTTAGTGGTGAAAAGGTTCAATAAAACTCCTTATGAGTTAATCAAAAGGAGAAGACCAAATATAAGCTATTTCCATGTGTTTGGATGTCCCTATTTCATTCTGAATCAAAGGGATCAGCTGGCTAAATTTGAACCCAAAGCTGATGAAGGTGTGTTTGTTGGA
The DNA here is from genome assembly GCA_020465985.1 of Centrapalus pauciflorus. Taxonomy (NCBI): domain Eukaryota; kingdom Viridiplantae; phylum Streptophyta; class Magnoliopsida; order Asterales; family Asteraceae; genus Centrapalus; species Centrapalus pauciflorus. The sequence continues at coordinate 14,426 of JAANYP010003932.1, read as the reverse complement.
TATTTTGCTATTTCTGAAGCCTACAGAGTATACAACTACTAAAGAAAGGTGATAGATGAATCTATCAATGTCACTTTTGAGGAGTCTAGGAATGCCTCTACCAAAGTTGTTCCTGAATTAGTTTCAGGAGAGTTCAGATTTGATGATCTTATGCATTTTAATGTTGAGGAAAAGGACTCAAAAGCTTCTACATCATCCAGAGTGGAACCAGTTAATCATAATGGACATGATGATGATTTAGTTGGTACACCCTGTGTGAATAAGTGTACTGATATAGTTAATGTACCATGTCCGAAACCATTCAGTGTTGATTCTCTTGAATCCTCTGCTGATGTGATCAACAAAAACGATTCATTCTCAATGAGTGAACAGGCTCAAGATATCAGTGTGTCTGAAAATCTTAAAAAGCTGTTCTGCAAGTCCTAATGAGAATGAAACTGACACAGGAGAATCTTCATTGAAACATGATCCTAAGTGGATCAGGTGTCACCCCAATGATCAAATAATTGGTGACATCAATAAAGGGGTACAAACAAGATGGGACAGCTTAGGAAACTTTTGTATGTTTTCTAGTTTTGTCTCCCTAATGGAGCCAAAGAAAGTAGATGATGCACTGAAAGATGCCAATTGGATCACTGCCATGCAAGAAGAGCTAAATCAGTATGAGAGAAACAAAGTATGGAAGCTGTTCATGTTCCTAAAGGTAAAACAATAATTGGCACCAAGTGGGTTTTCAGAAACAAAATGGATGAGCAAGGTCAGGTCATTTGAAATAAGGCAAGACTGGTTGCTTAAGGTTATAGGCAAGAAGAAGGCATAGAAAATGATGAAACATTTGCTCCAGTGGCCAGGTTAGAAGCAATTCGTTTGTTTCTAGCCTATGCTGCCCACAAGAGCATGAAGGTATTTCAAATGAATATTAAGAGTGCATTTTTTAATGGTAAGCTGCAAGAAGAGGTATATGTCAAGTAGCCTCCTGGTTTTGAAAGTGCACAACATCCAGGTTTTGTCTATAAGTTGGACAAAGCTCTCTATGGTCTAAAACAAGCCCCTAGAGCCTAGTATGACACTCTTACTGACTTCCTTATGAGCAATGGTTATTCCAGAGGTAAAGTGGATACCACATTGTTCATAAAGAAAGTGAAATCTGATATTATCTTTGTTCAAATTTATGTGGATGACATAATATATGGTTCTACTAATGAACAGTTATGCAAGAATTTTTCACTGCTCATGAAATCTAAATATGAAATGGGCATGATGGGTGAACTTACATTCTTTCTAGGATTACAGGTTAAACAAACCTCAAATGGAATTTTATATATCAAAGAAAGTATACATTAGATCTTCTTAAAAAGTTCAAATTTGATCAAAGTTCTCCCATCAAAACTCCAATGGCAACTAATGTAAAGTTGGATGCAGATGCCTGTGGCAAAGCTGTTTCAGTAACAACTTATAGAGGCATGATTGGGAGCTTGCTATATTTAACTGCTAGTAGACCAGATATTATGTGTGCTACCTGTTTATGTGCTAGGTTTCAAGCTGATCCAAAAGAATCACATCTAGCCGCTGTCAAAAGAATCTTCAGATACCTAAAGGGTACACCAGGTTTAGGTCTTTTGTATCCCAAAGACTCAAGCCTTAAACTAATTGGTTGTTCAGATTCTGATTTTGCAGGCTGCAGGCTAGACAGGAAAAGCACAACAGGTGGATGTCAACTCCTTGGTGGTAAGTTAATTAGTTGGTGCAGCAAGAAGTAGAATTCTGTTTCTACTTTTACTGCTGAAGCTGTGTACAATTCTACTGGAAGCTGCTGTGGGCAGATTCTATAAATGCAGCATCAGCTTTAGGATTATGGCCTTGTTTATAGGAAAACTCCTATTCTGTGTGATAATACAAGTGCCATAGCTATCTCCAACAATCCAGTCTTTCACTCCAGAACAAAGCATATTGAAGTCAGACATCACTTTATCAGAGATCACATCCAAAAAGGTAATGTGGAGGTAAGTTTTATTTCCACAGAAGAACAACTTGCAGACATTTTCACCAAACCTCTTGATGAAAACAGGTTTACTTACCTTGTAAGCAAGCTGGGCATGTTAAATAAAAGTGACTAAGTGTCATTGATGTTCTAAAGACTACTTGTTCTAATATGTCTAAATTTTTCAGAACAGCTTGGACTGGACAGGTCTTACTTGTCCTGTACTTAGCCAATTTTTGAAAATTTAGACAGCTTGGACATATAACAGGCTTGACAAAATAAGTTTTAAAATCAAACCTGTTCTGTTGTACAAACCTCCAATTTGCTCACTCTCTTAATCTGTCATACAAGGCAATGCCTTGTAACCTGTTCAACTATTGACCAGGTTTCACAGTGAAACCTGTTCTCATATAGCTGCCCAGGTTGCATGAACAGCTTGAAGAGTGATCAGTTGTGACGAAACCTGTTCATCACAGGTTTGAACAACAGCTTAGAACATCAGTTTTAATTACCTTTCTTCACATTTAAGTTACTTAAATTAAGTATTTATTTAACTTAATTACCTGCGGATAATGTTTGTTACGTGTGTTAGTAGTTAAAAAGGTCAACTTGGTCTGACAACCGTTCTGAGTAGGTAAACCGTTCCGTTTTCCATTAGAAACATTTCAAATCAACCGCCTAAACCTTTCTCTCTCATACTCACTCACATTCAAATCCTATAAATACTCAAACCACTGTTTCATCTTCTTCTTCTTCTACTGCTTCCATAACTCTCTGATAAACCCTAATAGACTATGTGACCAAATATTGTGTATCTCTACTACTTTTCCAAATGGCTCACCAAAACAATCCCCTTCTCCTTGTGTTCGTTGGTGATGATGTTGAGAAGCACCCCTCTGTCAACACCATGCTCACAATAAATCCCACCAACTACATTGCCAACCTGACCATTTCCAAAATTATGTGGGAAAAGGCTATGAACCCATGGTGGAGTTTTTGCAAGCCCATCCCCTTCACTATGCAATGATAGCCTCTCCTGGTGTCATGTACCAGGAGATGGTTTATGAGTTTTGGTACTCCTGTTCGTACGACCTATCTACCAAAACCATCAATGGAACCATTCTCAATGGCACTCAATCCATATAGATTACTACTGGTCTTCTCAGGGAAGTACTTCATCTTCCCATTGCTGATAAATATGACAAAGCTCAGCCTAAGGATGAACATATGGGCAATCTTCTACGCTTATTTGGTGTAGCAGAACCAAAAGTGGGTGCTACCCAGTTCAGGAGGGATTTATCTCCAACCTACAACTTCCACTTCGCCTCAGTGTTGATGAGCCTAAGCTGCAAAGTTGGCTCATTTGATCAACTTAGCAGGGATGAGATTCCTATTGTCCTACAATTTGTGGATGGGACAACCCTGAACATGGCAAGATGGATTTTCCTGAACCTGAAGAATGTTGTGGAGCAACAACAACGTCCAGCTGCTATAAGATATCCAAGGTTCCTCAGTCTAATTTTCAAACATGTATGTGGTGAGAAACTCTACAATACTCAACTTTACCTGTCAACTGCTACATTTCCTGTTATTGGAAATAAAGTATTCTATGCCCCAGTTCTTGAAAATGACCCTCCTCTGCCCACACCAATGAGGAGGTTTCTTGGTTTAGTGGAAGGACCTTCTACTCAGAAGGTGGATCCAGTCACTACTCCCAAGGGAAAATCCAAATCAAGGCCCAAACTGATCAAAAGAGCCTTGCAAACAAGTGAACCTGAGTCTGTCTGCAAGAAGGCTAAAACAGCTAAGTTTGTCCCATCAGCCTCAGTGGCTGAGGGGGAACAGACTACTCACCCTGGTTCATCTGTTGAACCTGAAGCTTTCGTGGCTGAAGCCTTTGTGGCTGGTGCCTCTGTGGAACCTGAGACTATGGAACAGGACTAACCTCCTGTTACTATCCCAGTCTCCCCACTAGTCCAAACAGAACCCCTCATCACTTCTCCATAACATCCATCCTCTACATCATATCCTATAACCAAAGAAAATCATTAGCCAAAAATAAAACCACCTCACAAACCAGCCCCTAAGACCCCTCTCAACAGGAGTAAGTTGAAAAAGAAGAACCCCTGCTGCTTTTGTTTCTCCTATTTTGGGAGTCAGTGCAGCCACTATGGAGCAGGCTTCACTCCATAAAGAGTCCACCCAAAGTCAGCCCGAGCCCTCTGGTTCTTCCGAACAGGAACCATTTGTACAAAAAGGAGACTACCACATCAACTGTCCAAGCCTCCCAACAGGATGAAGACATTGAAAGACAGGAGCTATCTCCACTCCACACTGAGTCCACACTGTCACCCCTTCATAATTCTCATACACACTCTAAGTATGCACGAGGTGCCAAAGTTGCTGGAACAGACCATCCAGCAGATCAGCCTCCATCCTCTGCTCCTAGTGATGCAGCTGTTCAACACCCAACCACTGTTGAAGGACCAACTTCCCAAGCTGATGAACCTGAGGGAATTGAACATCCCTCTGGTGAGGCTGCTCCCCAAGTGCACATTCCATCATCAGCCTTCACCACTGATGATGTTGAAATGCACATCCCATCTCCCCATGAAGAGGTGCCTACAAACCAAGGTACTACTGACGGAACCACCCAAGGTCTTAATGAAAGTGCTACTATCCCAGTAACATCTGAAAAGCCACCAACTCCCACTGCCTCACCTTATGATGCAACTACAGCCACTGTTGAAGGTCCCCTTGACCCTTCCAAGTCGGGCCACTTAACTTATGCCCAGGTTATGGAATTACTCTCTAAAGTATCCCTACCATCTCCTTCTGACTCTCATACTCCATAATCCTCACCATCACCATCTCACTCCTCACCATCAACCAACCCAAACAGTTAACCCATACACCTCCATCCCCCAAAGATCTGTCTTTGAAGGACCAACTTTCTGTGCTGACCAACAAAGTTGGCTCTTTGGAAACCTCCATCACTTCCCTTCCCTCCATAATTTCAGACTCTGTGTCTGCCCAGCTTCAGAGGTTCCTTGATTCGTTCAGGACTTCTTTCCCAACCCTTGCTCCCCAAGCTGATCACTCCTCTCAGCTGCTTGCACTCACTGCACAGCTGCAACAACTATCCTCCTCCCACTCATCAATTCTTTCTTATCAGTAGGACTCTGTGTCCACACTATCAGCTGTTTCCCAACAGCTGTCAGCCCTTGCTGAGACTTGCTCAACTACTCTACCCTCAAATCTGTCCAACCTAAATACCTTAGTGGTATCTTTGTCCAATTTTGTGTTCACAAACTTTGATGATATGCAAGATTCCGTTGACCTGACTCTTGCACAGCTTCAAAGTTTGGTGTTCACAGAATCTGACAGGATTGCTATCTCACAGTTGTCCTCCCTTGCAGCCTCTCATTCTTCTTCTCTTCACACCTGTGTCACCCAGTTAGCAGAGGTTAAGGACAACTTGGCTTTCTTAGTGCATAGCCTTGTTAGTTCCAAACTTGTTCCCAAAGTTGCTGTTGTCCAGCCTATTGGATCTGTTCCTTCAGGCAGACCTATTGTCGAAGGCTCTGTGCCATCTCTTTCAAAGGGGGAGAAGATATCTGCCTCGAAGACAAAGTCAAATGGTGAGAAATCTTCATCTCCCTCTAAGGAGAAATCAACCTCAATAGGGCAAGCAGCAGGTCTTTCACAAACTGGTCCTGTTGCAGGTTTATCCAAAGTCTCTGAAACTGCTAAGCCTATTCAGGCTGGATCTCCAAGCCCTGCACCATCTAAGGGGGAGGAATCCATTCTTGAGGACAGGCCAAGCAGAAAGAGGAACTTAATTTTGGAACAGACTGAGGAAGAAGAAGATGAGGTGATGGAAGCTGCTTAGACTACAACAGCAAAGGGTAAAGAAAAGGCCTCTGTGGACACTGACTATCTCAAAGCTGCTCAGCTCAAATTTGAGAAGTCTCAAGCGAAAGAAATGGGCGTTTCATTGGAGACTTATTACACATTCAAAGAAAAGCAGCTTGAGATTCTTGAAAGACAAAAGAAGGAAGAAGCCTCTGCCAAAGCCTTTGCATTCAAGGAAGCAAGAAAGGTTAAAATGCCTTCCTTGGATGTTCAAAGGAAACTATTAGAGGCTGCAAAAGAGTCAGTGACTGATAAAGAGGGAGAGAAGGAAAGGGTGCACATGTCTTGGTGACCAAGTCAAAGCATTATCCTCCTCAGCAAAAGCCCAAGTACATTTTGACAATATGGCAAGGAAGAAATTCTTTGATGTGGCCAACAGAAGAGTTGCCAAGGAAACCATTGTCAAAGTTGTCCCTATTTCAAAGAAAGGCAAGCAATGGAAGCTTCATATAACCAGGCTAGGTGCTGAGGGTCCAAAACTGGAAGCATATGAGTATGCTGATGTTGCCTGCATAGGGTACAGAGAATGGATTTAATTGGCAGTTGCCCTGAGTAAATCAAAATCTGAAACTGCTAAGACTATGTCAAAACGCTGATTGAGAAAGTCAAAAACCTGGGCCTGATCTCTGAAGAACAAATCAAGGGTACCTCTCTGGTGGAACCCAATATTAAGCCCAAAAGAAAAAGAAAGGATACAGAGCTTGAAGAGCTCCTCATGATGATTGAACAAGGCATCTTTGCTGTTGAAATCAAAGGGGTGAATCACAGCCTGCCAAGGGGAGTTGAGCCTGAGGAAGGCAAACTCATAGAATAGCCTGAGTTTAGGGTATTCTTTGTGGACCCCTTATCGAAGAAAATGTGTTTCCAAAGGGCATCTGATCTGCATAAGGTTGGTCTCAAGCAGATAATAGCCTTTGGACTCTCCAACACTTTTGGTCAAGGCATCTGATCTGCATAAGGTTGGTCTCAAGCAGATCATAGCCTTTAGACTCTCCAACACTTTTGGTCAATCCTCAAAATGGAGAGCAGCTATCTGGAAACAGCTTAAAGGCTTCTATGAGAGAGGAGAACTTCAACACCCTGACTTCATGTTTCTCTGGCATGAAATAGAAGAGATTGATGAGACCATGGAGCATTTTGAACAACTGTTTGAAGTCAGGCCACAGCTTGAAGGTCCATCTACTGCTGAGTAGATGAAGAATGGAAGCTGTCCATAAGTTGGATAGGCTTGCCATTATTTGCTCCCACCATCAACAGTCCAAGTTGTTGAAATTCTCTTTGTACATATGTTGTACTTTATACATTAGTTGTAATCTATCTTGTTACATTAGTTGTAATTTACTTTAGTACATCAGTTGTACTTCTGTAAAACATGTGTTGTTTACAATCATTATCAGTGTATATATAAACTGATCTTTTACTTTACTTCAATGTTGTAATTTCATTTCAGCAAATTTAATGTAAAAATATATAGTGATGATTGATAGAATCAGCTTAGACTGATTATTGCAAATAGGGGGAGATTGTTAGGCACAAAAAGGCCTCAGTCAAACATGTTATACATCTTAGGGGGAGATTATTAATCAAACCTGTTTGATGCACTTAAGGGTATAATTTAAGGCATGTTAATGCCTTATTGAAACCTGATAAGTGATTTTCAATATTAGTCAAAGCTGCTTACCCTGTTGCATTTGTTGCAACTAAGGCAGACTGTCCAAGCTGTTCTATTCTGTTGAACAGGCTGGACATAAACTGTCTACGCTGCTCATACGTGTTGAGCAGCTTGGACAAATTCTAAGTGTTCTGCTCTTTGTGAACATGCTAAACACTTTATGGAATATGTTTCCATGTCCTCATGTATTGTCTTGGACCAAAAGATCAGTTTACAAAGTCGAAGACAAAGTGGAAAAACAGAAGCTGCAAACACTGCCCTTGCTTTTCTGTTACATGAAGACAAAGTTGATATTTTAAATGGGTGACAGACCATTTATTATATCAAAATGGCTATACAAGAAGATGAAAGGTTTAAAGTTGACATTCTTCTTTTAGTTAAAGCCTTCTGCAACAGAGACAAAAAGGAAAAGACAAAGCATCTGCAATGTAGAGACAAATGTTGCTTTGTCAGAACGTGCAGAAAAGTATTTTTGTCTTTTTGGAGAGACACTCCACTATCTCTACATCCAACGAGGAAGCTTCACTGGGATTCTCTGTGAGAATATAAAAGTAAGCTTCTAAGGAATGTGAGAGAACTAAGAGTGAGATATTCAGAACGTGCAAAGAAGTGTGTTTTCATGCATGCAAAGTCTGCTTAGAATAAAACAGTTGAGTGTGTCCAAGCTGTTCTTGTTAAAGCTGTCTGTATGTCTGTCTTGTAAACAGTGAGTTCATCTTTGTGAGTGTATAAATTTTAACTGGTCCGAGTGTGTCTTAGATTAGTAGTCTCTGTTGTTTCTGTCATCTCAGTTTGAACCATTCTACAGTTCAAGCCTGTTTGTAATTAACACTTGTTGATAATACACATTTAAACATTGAGAAAGTGTGTTGAAATTTTTTAGTAGTTGTATTCACCCCCCCCCCCCCCCCCTCCCCTCCCCCTCCGCTCTACATCTTATAGCAACATACTAGGGAAACCTTTTGGGACCTACAATTTGGAATTATGTTGAATGAATTTAAATAAACAATATCTAACATGGTTTATATATATATATATATATATATATATATATATATATATATATATATATATATATATATATATATATATATATATATACACACACACACCTTATTCTATTGGGCAAATGACCAAAAGTGTAACAACTTTTGTCATTTTTATTATTAATAGTAACATTATTTATTTTTTTATCATTAATAATATGGACTTTTATATGTTTTATCGTTAATAGTAACAACTTTTTATTTTTTTTATCAATAATAGTAATTTGTGACCTGCAAACTTGTTTAGCAGGTCACCAACAACTTTTCAGTTATTAAAAATAGTAACAACTTTTCATATTTTTATCAATAACAGTAACATATCAAATTAAACTTAACTTTTTTTGTGTTTTGAGTTTTTCTAATATTACATAAACACCAAAATAAACACAATTTATGTTTCATATTTTGTTCTGAATTTTTATAATAAAAATTTAGTTTTTAATTTCATTTTGTTATTTATTTATTTAAAGTTTATTTAATTACATTACTACTATCTTAAATGACTATTTTTTATTTCATTAAATTTATTTATTTACAATTTTTATTTTTTTTTCATAACCTTATAAAATTTTAAATTCATTCTGAATATTTATTTACGATTAGATAATATTCGATTATTTATTCACGATTATAATATGAACCGTTTTGGTTTTTGATTTTTCGATCTAAATGGGTTGTAGTTATTTATTTAAAAAACTAAAAATCGAAATGGGTTGCAATACTTTTTATTCAGAACAACTATAAACCGCATTTACTCAAAAAAATTTTTTTGTTAAAAACTAAAAAATGAATGTGCTGCAATTTTTTCTTTAGCATAAATCGAAAAACCAGAGTTGTTCATAATTTTTTTGTCAAAAAAATTCTAAAAAATGAGTAGGTCGCAGTTTTTGTCATTCAGGAAACCTAAAAACTTGAATGAATCGTAGTACTTTTCATTTTTATAGATTCAAAAACTGAATAATTTGTAGTTTTTTAATTCAATCAAAAAAACATGAATCATACTATTTTCTTAGTTTTTCCAAACAAAAAATATGAACAATTATGTTTTTTTTTTAAATTTTTTCAATCTAAATGGGTTGTATTTTTTAATTGAAAAACTAAAAATCAGAATGGGTTGTAATATTATCCATTCAAAAAAAAATATAAACCGGAATAACTTATAGTTTTTTCATTGTTAAAAGAACAAAAATAAATGGGTTGCAATTATTTTGTTAGAGAAAACGAAAAATTAGAATAGTTTACAATTATTTGTAAAAAAATCTCAAACATGAATAGGTCGTAGTTTTTCATTCGGGAAAGCTAAAACCTAAATGGATTGTAATCCGTTGCGGTTGGAATTTATTAAGAAGCCGGACAATTTGTAGTTTTTTAATTCCAAATGAAAATTATTACGAATGAAAAAGTATTATGACTGTTAGGCACAAAAAGGCCTCAGTCAAACCTGCTCTACATCTCAGGAGGAGATTTTTAATCAAACCTGTTTGATGCACTTAAAGTTATAATTTAAGGCCGGTTAATGCCTTATTGAAACCTGAAAAGTGATTTGCAATATAAGTCAAAGTTGTTTACCCTATTGCATTCGTTGCAACTAAGGCAGATTGCCCAAGCTGTTCTTTCTGTTGAACAGGCTGGACATAAACTGTCTACGCTGCTCTATTCTGCTGAGCAGCTTGGACTAATTCTAAGTGTTTTGTTCTTTGTGAACAGAACCTGTTCTTTATGAACTGGCTAAACACTTTATGGAATATGTTTCCATGTCCTCATGTATTGTTTTAGACTACAAGATCAGTTACAAAGTCAAAGACAAAGTGGAAAAACAGAAGCTGCAAAAGCTGGTCTGTTACATGAAGACAAAGGGATATCTGAAATGGATAACAGACTATTTCTTATATCAAAATGGCCTTAACAGAAGATGAAAGTTGCAAAGTTGACATTCCTCTTTTGGTTAAAGGCTTCTGCAATAGAGACAAAAAGAAAAAGACAAAGATTCTGCCACATGAAGACAAGTCTGCTTTATCAGAATGTGCAGAAAAGTTGTTTTGTCTTTTTGGAAAGACATCCCACTATCTCCTTGTGCAATGAGGAAGCTTCACTGAGATTCTCAGTGAGAGTATAAAAGGAAGCTTCTAAGGATTGTGAGATAACCAAGAGTGAGAAATTCAGATCGTGCATTGAAGTGTGTTTTTCCTGCATGCAAGTCTGCTTGAATAAAACAGTAATGTGTGTCCAAGCTGTTCTTATTCAAGCTGTCCATCTGTGTCTTGTAAAACAGTGAGTTCATCTTAGTGAGTGCATTCATTGTATCTAGTCTGAGTGTGCCTTAGCTTAGTTAAACATCTGTTGTATCTGTCATCTCAGCTTGAACCTTTCCGCAGTCAAGCTTGTTTTTAATTAACACTTGTTAATAATATACACAAACATTGAGAAAAGAGTATTAAGTTTTAATTAGCTGTATTCACCCCCCCCCCCTTCTACAGCTTAGAACAATACACTAAGGGAAACCTTTTGGGACCTACAACTGGTATCAGAGCAGATAGAGTGTGTGTTAACTCTAGATCTCTTATTCTCCTTATTTACCCATGGACAACAGTGCTGCTAGCTCCTCCTCTTACTATGACAATGGTTCAATGGCCAAACCCCCCAACTTTAATCATCAGAACTTCTCTGATTGGAAGTGCAGAATGATGCTCTATTTAGAGAATCTGGATGTACAACTGCCAGAGACAGTAATGAAATGTTCTTATGTGCCAACTTCTGTTACTACTATCACTCATGCTGCTGAAGGAGCTGTTCCTGATATCAGAACCTTTGAAAAGGCAAAAGCTCAATGGTTCGATGAAGATAAAAGGTTGGTTGCTCTTGATGCAAAGGCCAGGAACAACCTGGTTATTTCTCTTCCTGATGATGTGTTCAAACAGGTTGAGAAAATGAAGACTACAAAGGAGATATGGGATAGGAGATGTGGGATACTTTGTGTACCGTCTATGATGGTCCCACTATCACACTGGATAACAGGATCAATAATCTTGTTTGACAGTATGAACACTTCTTTGCAAATCCAAAGGAGTCTCTCACTGAAACCTATACCAGATTCACTGCTATAATCAATGATCTCAAATCTGTTGGGATCACCAAGGACAGCATAACTCTGGTAAACAAATTCTTGGACATTCTGCCTGAGGAAAGGAATTATTTATCTACTATTCTAAGAAATTCAGGCACCATCAAAAGTATGGACCTTGTAAATCTTTATGGGTCTTTACTAAATAATGAGCAGTCAAGGCAACAGAAAAGAAATGCCTTGGAAATGTCCAAAAGAGGTGCTGCCTTAGTGGCCAGCGTGAGACAACCTGCTGGTCAGGTGTGTGATGTGTTCACACAACCTGATCAATAGGCTAATGATTAAAGGGAAGAAATGTATGAGGAGAAAGACTGTGAAGATCTTGCTGAATTAGATGATGAGCAAATGATTGCAATGCTTGTCAGAAAATTCAACAAGAAGAGGTTTGGTGGAAGAATGCTGCTGAAGAAGTCAGGTGCCATCAAAAAGAAGGCATTTGATAAAACTAAGGCTGAGTGCTTTAAATGTGGCAAAACAGGCCATATAGCTGCTGACTGTGTGTCTAAAGCTGTTTGCCCATCATCCAAACCATACAAGACAAACAGGGACGATGGCTACAGGGTTAAGTACCTAATGGCCATGGCTAAGATGAGGAAGTTGGAAGACTCAGTGGCTTCCAACAAGCAAAAGGGACTCATGGCTGAGACATGTGATTGGGAGGAATCTGACTCATCTTCAGATGAAGAAGATAACAACTGTCTTATGGCCAACACTGATGTTCCATCAACAAGCAACTTCAAACAAGACCTGGCTGAAGCTGAGGCTTTCAGCAGCTTGGAGAACTGGAACCTGTAACAACCCGACTTTTAGCCCAACTAAATATCTGATCATCGAACCAATAATGTAATTTTATTACATTATTTGAACTATAATTTAATTAAGTTTTTAAAATATTTAATTAAATTATATAAATATTTAAAGTTATAAAATAATAAAATTATTAAGATAATTATATAAAAGATATATAAGATACAAAAATAATAGTGGGTTAAGTAACAAACTTAACTAGTTGAAGTATATAAACGGAGTTTAGGCCATAAATCAGATTTTTACACACTCTCTCTAGACTCTCTCTCTAGATTTTCTCTCTCTACTCTCTCTCTCTAAGATTTCTTCTAAACCGACCGTCGGATTATCAAGATTTATACGTCATCGGGAAGATCTCGAAGAATACTACAAGATTATATCATTGCATGTAGGATTACACACGAAATTGAGGTAAGAAATTACGTTTTAAGCTTTTATACTTTCGGTTTTTAAGATATAAATTCGAATTTAGCATTTTTATGATATTAAAGCTAGAATAACTTGAGATTTAACTGGAATATGTTTGATATAATTGAATCTAGGCTTAATATTTAGTATATATATGATTTTAGGCTTGAAAATATAAGATTTAAAGCTGTAGCTTAAGAACAAATTCGAGAAACCAAGAACAAACTCGAATACAACCAAAATCGAACCAAGAAATCAATTTTAGCATTCAATTCGAATGGTGTTCGAATTTACCTATCCAATTCGAGTTTTGCCTTCGAATTTGATGATGTAATTTCGAATTTGCTTTTAGATTCGAAGAAACCTTCGAATTTGATACTAACATTGATGATAGGTTCGAATTTATACATAGACTTCGAATTTAGTGTATAAGATTTCGAATTTAGCCCTAAACTTAAAATGGAATTCGAGTTTAACCCCACCATTCGAGTTTAGTACATATAAAAGTCCACATGCTTAAATATAATGCAAAGTATTCGAATTTATGTATATGAATTTGATATCCCACACATAAACTTGAATATTTTGAATAAAACGCATAAAGAACACATAAAATGACAAAATAACTAGTTTAATGATTAATAATATATATATGATAATATATATATATATATATATATATATATATATATATATATATATATATATATATATATATATATATATATATATATATATATATATATATATATTGATCTTTCGAACAAAGAATAACAATAGAATAAAGATGTTAATGAGATTAATGATCGTGTCAAAATATAAGATTTTGAGATTAAAAAGATCAACGAGTGAATATTGAGCTTATTAAATTGAATGAACACTGAATATATATTATTCAGATGATATAAGAGCTAATAAATATCAGAAATGATATTAATAACAGATTGAGCAACGAGCAAAATGGCGAGCATCTGAAAATCTGATATAAGTCAGATAGTGGTTCTAATCCACTACAGATTGTGAGCAACAGAGCCAGAGCCAGAAAGTGCAAATAACCAGTAACTGTGAGTTGTAGATTTCACTTTAACTGCATATTATGTGAATTGAGACTTTTGTTGCATGATTCTGATTTATTTGGCATTCTGATCTTGAGCTTATTGATATATTGTCATAGTATATTTACTATGATTTGTTGAGCTGAGTATTTCTTCTTCTAGATTCGATTCTTTGACGAGTCATTTGATTGTTAAGCTTAACACCATCACTATTGCTCAGTGTTGGGTTAATGTTAGGCTTATGATGTGCTAATTTACGTGATGAAAGCACAGAGGGTAGCTAGAGCTGAGCATTCCGATGATATCCATATATAGAGCTTTTACTGGTAGCTAGCCCAGTACGTGGCTGATCCCCACTAATGATGCGTGTGTATGGATTTATCATCATCCGAGCATTCCTTATGAATTTGTCTGAAAGTCT
>JAANYP010003931.1:0-14974 GCA_020465985.1 Centrapalus pauciflorus | reverse complement strand
TATCGCACATGTTAATATTATTACCAGTTTAGGTGTATTCAACAAAATGGTCTAACAAGATCAACTGCATGTTTGTAACATACATCATAAGAAACAATTTCAGAATTACAAATAACTAACCATTAAACCATCATAAATAATCGCAAAACATGAGTTTTATCCGGAACACCCAAAAAATAGACAAAAAAAACACAACTGTATCGTAGCATTTAAACAAAACACTATAAAACCAAACTTAAACCATTACTAGTTCACTACTTTCTGCCCCTCAATTTCCTGTTAGTCTCCATCCTTTCATACTTGTTAATTTCAGCAACTCTTTTAATACATTCCTTATTCCTCGTCTTCATCATGTCATAGTCAGTGGACTCGTCCAACACATCTCTCTTCATCTTGTTCATATCATGCAGAAGAATCTTAGAGAGGTACATCACACGCAAATCATTCAATTGCTTTCTCTGTCACACGCCTTCCGGAAACAAACTCGTGTGCCATTCCCGAATGGATGAACCTTTGTATGTCTCCAAATGGCGCATCATAAAAACCAGGGATCCCTGTCATTAGAACTTGTCATCCAAGGTGGCTGTACTAATGACACTTCAATGTTTTTAAATATATTAGCTTTCGGATGCTCCCAATCATGGAGATATCGTGCAAACATCGGTTGCTGAAATTTAATGGAAATGTAGCTCGTGCTTAGTACATGTAAAAACCAAATGCACACTAATAAAATAAAATAATGTACTATAAAAAGGTACATTATAATTACCAGCAAGTGTGGGATACCGCGATAATGCACCGAAACAGGTGAGGACGACCTGTTGTGGTCAAGTATCTGATACGACCTTCCTTTCAATTAAAGCAGCAAACGCAAGCGAGACCGTTGGTAATTAAAGGAATGAACACCTGCCATAACATTAAAGTAATAGCGTTAATATACCTTTAACAAGTGCAACACATAAAGCTATAAAAATAAACAAAGAAATACTACCATGTCCACTGTTTTCATATCTCATATATCAATGTGACGCTTCAGACACTCCTGCATATTTTTTGTGAATTCTTGGTATGCCTGCTCCATTGTTATGGTGCCTTTCAATAGACCAGGAGGCTGATTGTTTAATCAATACAACAAAGTTACACTCTAAAATTCAGAGATGAGCAGAAATTTTGAATTTGATACGTTGCCACTTACAATGATGTTAGCATCAAGAAATAGACGGAAAGGTGAATTAGTGCTCCGATATTCTTCATCCTTGTTCAGAGCGACCGTCCAAACATCAACAACAGATGAATCAACATTGCATCCAAGCATCAAACTCTCAAAGGTTACCCTTTGGAACTTGTTAGCTCCGCCGTCGTCAAACAAAAAACTTCTGTACAATATTATAAAGTATATAAAATCAAATAATGTAATTGGTTGTATATGTTCAAAACATGAATATTATGTAGTGTTTGTATATTAGTGGTTTCTTACGATGGTTTCTTCCTCAGCGCAAAAATAGTATCTGCTATCTTTTGATCAGCCATTGAAGGCCCGTTCGATATATTAACGGCATGGGCAATGTACGGAGACTTTAGAGCAGGCGCAACAGTTTTTGCGCTTTGGGTACGCGTAGCAATCTGTTGCTTTGCAACGGGTGGTGTAACAAAATCATTATTCTGCAAAGTCGGCAACAGAAATCTAACTTCCTTTCCTTTCTTTTGCGCTCCAACAACTATTAAAACTAAAAAATCAGTTATATTTGCTGTTACTATATGAAAATAAAAAATAGATGAAAAACAGAAGGAGATGTATACAAACTTAACTTACCAGAAGATGATATCGATGACTTAGATGAACATTCTCCTGATCTATGTACTTCTTTCCCTTTTGCATTTGCTAAATAGATGATTTAAATATCAGAGTTGAACTTTTGAAAAAACATTACAATAGTATGCTATCTTATTTCTTAAAAAAGATATACGTGGACATGTACAAACAACAATGTCAAATTACTTTGTAAATGTAAATTGAATCTTTTAGTCAGATGTATAATTAACACAATTAGAGTCATGATATACCACTCAATGAAGCATCAAATTTTTCTGGAACCGGCGCGGATTTGATGAAATCTACCATCGTTCCTTTGGCTATAATGCAACAACATTTTATCATGCATATGTTATACAAATGAAAAACTTACAATGGTAAAAACAAATAAATTTTAAGAACCGCACCTGCTAATGGTGTGTTGTAAGCTCTTTCATCTCTGACAACTATTTGATCAGCATGTGCCTGGTTAATTAACACTGTATCACCGATGTGTATATATATATATATATATATATATATATATATATATATATATATATATATATATATAGGGTCAAAATCCATTTTTCAAGACAATTATATTGATAATTAAGTATATACTCGACTAATATATCATGTGTGAATCATAGAATGTACTGATGCAATACCTTCGGAATGAACAACCATCTCCTAAGAAAGACCAAGTGAAAATGTAGGCATGTCACCATCAGCTCTTTTCACAGACGTCGATCCGTCACAGATGACTTTCTCTGCTGACTCATTTTCTACTCTGATACAAGTATTGTTCACCTCGTCACGTATACCGGGTCTTGCAAGCCATTGTGTTAATGTTTGGTGTAACATCATGATTAGGAAACTCCCCCGCCGTCATTACATCTGGTGTATCTTGAGGGCCATTCAGTGGGGTTGGAACCGAACGAGGATTGACCTCATGGTTCTTATTTTCAGTCCCAGTTGTGCATCTTGCAAAAAAAACTAGTTATAACGCCTCTCCTGTGAATAATCTCTTCATTATCTGGAAACGCCTTAACGGCCTCTTCAATAAGATGGTCACCTAAGTCTCTTGCACCGGTTAATGTAGCAATGCTGTGAAGGCCACCCCTTACGGGGCAGTTCTCACTAGTCTAGGTCCCATAATATGCAATACGATATCAACCATACTAAGATAGGGTAATTAAATTGCGGAAAAATAAAATTACATGTACATTACATATTAGGATACAGATTACATATTTCAAATTAAAGTTATAAAAAGGGTAACATCTAATCTAATCATAACATCAATCATCACATCAAGTCTACCCAGAACCACCATATTAGCTGTCTTCCAATCAGTACCAGAAAGTTTGTTGAGAAGTGGTCTAGGAAAGCTTCAAAACTTGGATTTCTTGATGACCTAAGCACTAGGTCCTGCAGGTGATTTTCCTTTGGCTTTTCCTGTAAAATTTTAATGTAACAACTGTAAGCAAGGCTTAGTGAGTTTATAGATTTTCAATATTAACATGCGTGTCAAGCGGAGTCATAATTCTAAGCGTGATAAGTCTTGGCTGCCGCTACAGCCCTCATCATGATTGAGATATAGTATCTGAAGATCGGATGATGTTCAAACCACACTCACGCTTATATCGTGGGGATCAGCCACATACTGGGCTAGCTACCAGTAGATCAACATGGCCGAACATCGGAGGTCATTACCAAGTTCGTGAGAACTGGTGGAATAGCCAGGTCTAGAACAATAGACCATAAGGGCTAGTCAAGCTGAATAAATCTTATCAAGTCTGATCAATGAAGTAAGCATAAGTCTTAGGAGTCATGATAGCAACGAATCATAAAGCAAAGTCTGAAACGCTAATAAATGCAATATGAAATGATAAGCAAATAACTATCATGATTCACTGGGCAACACCCATCCATGGTGTGCACAGGTCTCAATTCAGTTGATAAATGAATGTCAATTAATGTAACAGCATCAATATATCTCAAACGGATCTTTGCATGTTCAATTTGAATATCTATAACTCACAGGTCTGGGTCTTGGTCAAACAGATATAAGAATCTGCCACCTGAGTTATCTCAGGATTTTGTCAATCTGTAATCTGTCAGTTCAAGTCTCTGACCCGCTTTTAAGTCTTTAAATCTGTAAATCTTTGTTCAGAATATACTGAACCTGTTCAAAATCATTCATGATAATATCAGGTCATTTTCATCATCTTTATCATCATCATTTTAGTCTTCAAATTCTTGTATTTTATCTGAGTCTGATATCTGAATATTTATCTTATCAATGTCATCATCTTTTGGTCATAAATTCTTTAAATTCTATCTGATTCTGATAACTTCTAGTTCATAAATCTTTATTCTCTTAGTTCACCATATATATATATATATATATATATATATATATATATATATATATCAATATATATATTTATATATAAATTTTACTTAAAATATCAATTTATATTGAATCGGGTTTCGGATCTCCCGAATTCGGATATATCCGAACTAGAGACCCGGATTCGGATTCAACCGAATTGATCCATCCGAATTCGGACCAAGTAATGTCCGAATCAGTCAACCGGATTTCGGATTTGGAACCGAATTAGGTGGCATCCGAAATGAGTCTTCATCCGAATTAGGGAGTCCGAAATATGGGATCCGAATTGATGTCACTCATCCGAATTCGGACTCAGCCGAATTCGGATCTCACATATTTTTCCCAGAAATGTTCTTCATGTTCATACTTATATTCATACGGATTTTTCATAAATTTTCCCAAAACTTACTCAAACTAACATGCAACTTTATTTTATGTTATATTATCATTCTTGGGTTGATTTTATATATTTTTCCCTATCAATAACCTCATATTTCGATCAGGATCATCCAAAAATATGAAATTTTGTCAAGAACAATATTTTTACCAAAATATCCGATTTCTTCATTATTTTGGATGATCTATTCCACAAATTTTGTTTCTGTTACTTTTATTATCATTAATTCATCATAATCTACCATAATCTACCAATATTTCTAACATGCAACATCAAATCCTCACATTTTAATCTCTTGATTTCGGTTTTGACACAAAACCGAACCAAACAATCAAAATACCGAAAATTAAGTAAATTTACCTCAAGTTCTTGTAGATTGTTGTTGATCTTTGATTCTTGTAACTCCTTTCTTGTATTAAATCTTCAATTACTTGCAATTATGATGAATTTCTTTGACAATTTGTAAGAGTGGCCGTATACTTAGTGAGAGAGTAGAGAGAGAGAGTTGTTAAGATTAATGATCTTAATTGTTCATTTATTTGAGTATATATATTTTATTTAGTTTCATTTGTAGATTAACCCACTAAACTTTTGTATTTTACATCTCTTTTATTTTACTCAATCATATCATAAATATAATTTTAAATTATATTTACTTAATCCATTTCATATTTATTTTATTTTAATAACAACATAAATAATATAATAAAATTATATTATATCTCAGAATCAATTATTACATGATTGATAAAAGTTAGGTTGTTACAGAATGGGCTCCACCACGCACAAACTTCGTCCCCGAAGTTAGCTAGATTCGAACAGACTGGGATAAGTAGCTTTCATGACATCTTTGGATTCCCAAGACTGATGCGAACCTTTGTGGTGTTTCCACTGGACGAGCACCATCTGTATCTCTTTATTTCTAAGTTTCTTAGTCTTCGAGTCCAAAATACGTTCTGGTTCTTCAACCACTCGAAGCTTTTCATCTATCTGCAGGTTAACGTGTGGTATCTGAACTTCTCTTTCATCGGCTAAGCTCTTTCTTAAGTGACTAACATGGAATACATGATGTATTCCAGCTAAATCCTCTGGTAGATCAAGACGGTAAGACTGATTCCCAATCTTTTCGATGATCTTGAACGGTCCGATAAATCTCGGAGCTAACTTGTTTCTTTTAATGAACCGTACCACATTCTTCATTGGGGATACTTTCAGCATCACCCAATCGTTAACTGCAAAACTGATGGATCTATGCCGATTGTCATAATATGACTTCTGCCTGCTTTGAGCTTCAAGAATATTTCTTCTAACAAGTTGAATCTTTTCATGAGTCAACTGTAGAAGGGCAGGTCCTGCTATTGGCGATTCGCCTGTTTCACGCCAACAGGTAGGAGTTCTGCACTTTCTTCCGTATAGTGCTTCAAAAGGGGCCATCTTGATTGTTGAATGATAACTGTTATTGTAAGAGAATTCGACCAATGGCAAATGGTCATCCCAGTTACCACCTAAATCAAGAATGCAGGCACGAAGCATATCTTCAAGAGTTAGAATAGTACGCTCACTTTGGCCATCTGCATTTGGATGATAAGCAGTACTCATGGATATCCGAGTACCCATCCCTTCTTGTAGTGCTTGCCAGAATCTGGATGTGAAGCGACTATCACGATCAGATACGATAGACTTTGGCACACCGTGTCGTGAAATAATTTCAGTGATGTACAGCTGCGCCAAACTATCGAGAGAATAAGTTTCTTTCATCGGAATGAAATGTGCTGATTTAGTTAAACGATCAACGACTACCCAGATGGAGTCGTGTTGTCTCTTGGTCTTTGGCAGCTTCGTAATGAAGTCCATTGTTATATGCTCCCACTTCCACTCGGGAACTGGTAGTGGTTGCATATCCCCGAAGGGTTTCTGATGTTCTGCCTTAACCATCTGACATACTTTACAGCTTTCAACACATTTTCCGATGTCTTTCTTCATTCCTGGCCACCAGTAGTCAGCTTTCAGATCAAAGTACATCTTTGAGCTGCCAGGATGAATAGATAACTTGGACTGATGAGCTTCGGACAGAAGAGTGCTACGAATAGAACCATATTTAGGAACCCAGATTCGGTTTCCCTTGAGACAGTGAAGTCCCAAATGGTTCAGAGTTAGAAATTGTAATTGCCCTTTTAGATTTTCAGAATCTATGTTCTCTTCTTTCAGCGCTTCAGTTTGAGCAGCTCGAATATCTTCAATAAGATCAGAAGAGAATATAACTGGAGTTAGGGCATAACAGCACTTTTCAGGATACACTTTTCTACTCAACGCATCCGCGACAACATTTGCTTTGCCGGGATGATATAAGATCTCGCAGTCATAATCTTTGATAAGCTCCAAGGATCGACGCTGTTTCATGTTCAGATCTTTTTGAGTGAAAAGGTACTTGAGACTCTTATGATCGGTGTAGAGCTGACACCGAGTCCCATATAGATAGTGACGCCAAATTTTCAGAGCAAAGGCGACGGCAGCCAACTCAAGATCATGAGTTGGTGCACTTTTCTCGTAATCTTTCAATTGCCTTGAAGCATAGGCAATGACTTTTCCCCTTTGCATAAGAACACATCCTAAACCAGTACCAGAAGCGTCGCTGTAAACAACGAAATCGTCATTACCTTCTGGCAAGGCTAGAATCGGCGCTTGAATAAGCTTTTGCTTCAGAATATCAAATGCCTCTTGCTGTTTATTAGACCAAACGAAAGGAGTATTCTTTCGTGTTAGCATCGTTAGAGGTACAGCAATCTTCGAGAAGTCCTTTATGAATCGCCGGTAGTAACCAGCCAATCCGAGGAAACTTCTTATTTCAGAGGCATTGCGAGGCGTTTGCCATTTCTGAACGGCCTCGACTTTCGAAGGATCAACGGAAATTCCTTCGCCAGAAACAACATGGCCAAGGAACTGGATCTATAAAAATCAAGATAGAAATTCAAATTCTGAGGCGAATCATAGAATAGTTAAGGAAACAGCTCAAGACTTATATAATAGAAATTATACCTGTCTGAGCCAGAATTCGCACTTAGAAAACTTTGCATAGAGTCTTTCTTTTCTTAATAACTCTAGCAATTGCCGCAGATGAATAGAATGATCAGCCTCCGTTTTGGAGTAAATCAGAATATCGTCTATGAATACGATAACTGATTTATCCAACATTGGTCTGCACACACGATTCATGAGATCCATGAATGCCGCTGGTGCATTTGTCAAGCCGAACGGCATCACGAGAAATTCGTAATGGCCGTATCTTGTACGGAAAGCTGTCTTTGGAACATCTTCTTCTCTGACTTTTAACTGATGATACCCAGATCGGAGATCTATTTTCGAAAAGTAACTGGCTCCTTGTAATTGATCAAACAGATCATCGATTCTGGGCAGAGGATACTTATTCTTTATTGTAACCTTGTTCAACTCGCGGTAATCGATGCACATACGGAAAGTTCCGTCTTTCTTTTTAACAAATAGTACTGGTGCACCCCACGGAGAAGAACTTGGTCGGATAAACCCCTTCTCCAACAGCTCTTGCAGTTGCTTTGACATTTCCTGCATTTCTGCATGTGCAAGTCTGTATGGAGCTTTTGCGATAGGAGCCGCACCAGGAACCAAGTCAATACTGAACTCGACTTGTCGTTCCGGTGGCACTCCGGAAATATCGTCAGGGAATACGTCTGGGAACTCACAGACGATAGGAATGTCGGACAACGATTTCTTTTCAGAGCTGGACTCAGATAGAGCATAACAAAGGTAAGAGTCGTGACCTTTAGACAATTATTTGTGAGCCTTTTCTACAGATATAAAGCAATGCGCACCTTTCCGCTTTTCGCCCTTGATCTCAAGTACTCGACCGTCTGAAGATTTGATTCTGATTACTCGTCGGTTGCAGATAATTGTGGCCTCGTTGTTCATTAGCCAATCCATGCCGATGATGACGTCAAATTCTTTTAACGGAATCGGGATGAGGTCGAGATTGAATACAATGTTATTGACAAGTAGAGTGCAGTTACGATAAACAGAATCAGCCATAACATAGTTGTTGCTGGCTGTCTCGATATCAAGTATTACAGGAAGCTTCGAGGGAGATTTATATAATCTTTGAGCGAAGGTAGTTGATATGAAGGAATGACTAGCACCGGAATCAAATAATACGCGAGCAGGAATTGTATTTAACAGAAACGTACCGGTGACTACGTCTGGTGTTTCTTTCGCCTCTTCAGCTGTAATTTGGAAAGCTCGCGTCCGTGCAGTCGGCGTTGCAGCAGAACTTTTTCCCGAAGAACCTCCCGCAGATGATTGGGACTGATATCGCGGCCCGCTTCTACACTGATACATGAAATGCCCTCGTTTCCCACACTTTGCACATCCACGTCCCTGCTGTGGACATTCCTCGCTGCTATGACCTATCATGTTGCATGAGAAGCAAGTAACGTCATCCGGATTACATAGTCCCATGTGAGACTTTCTGCATCTCTTGCAGAATCGTGGCTCGTTTGTCAGTGAGTAGACTTGCGCTTTCGGTTGTGAACTATGCTGATAGGATTGCTGAGACTGAGATTTATTTGGCTTAAAGAATCTGCCAAATCGCTGTTTCTTTGGAGGAGACGGATTCATCGGATTGGTAGACGGAGCGTATAGCTGATCACCATACTCTAAGTAACCTCGCTCGATTTGTCTAGCCGCTTCAACCATTTCCAAGTAACTCTTGTATTTAATCGCGCTCATCGGATGTCTGTATCTAGGATTGAGTCCTACTCAGAACCTATTCATTTTCCTTTCCTCTGTTGCCACTTGGTAAGAAGAGTAGCCACATAATCTCGAAAATTCGTGTTCATATTCATCTACAGTCTTTATTCCCTGAGTCAGTTGCATTAATTGGACTTCCATCTTATCTCGCTGGTCGACCGGGCAGTACTTTGCATTGAACATTTCAAGAAACTGCTCCCATTCTAAAGTCTGAATCACCTCCTCACCATAGATACTTCGCTGGGTTTTCCACCAGGCACGAGCAGCTCCCACAAATAGTGCAGACGCATAGCTTACTTTCTTCGAATCTAGACAATCAGAAATCCTGAAGATTTCTTCAGTATGACTAATCCAATCCATCGCCTGGATCGGATTCACTGTACCCTCAAAGTTCAGGGCACCGCTCGCTTTAAAATCCTTAAACTTACAGCCTTTAGGCTGCTCGATTTGAGTTTCAGGGGTAGAGTTATCAGAATCAGATTCTTCATTCTGAACTTGTTTATCTTTTCGCTTATTTTTCTTATCATTACGTCTTTTAGTTTCAGCCTCATCTCTGGCCTGAAATTGTTCTTGCATGATCTTATTCTGTTGTTCTGAGTGTTGTGCTAGTAATTGTTGCATCATCTCAAACATTTGTTGTGGGGTCATGTTGTTTGGTATGTCACCTGATCCTGACATCTTCTACTGAAAATTAAAATCAATTAACTATCAGTTTATAGACTTAGATCTATGTACCCTTTTCCCATCCTAATAGTCTGTACATCCTATCTCAGTTCAATCCACCTAAATGATTGATATATATGTATTGCTTCAGTTTGAGATCAAGTATACTTACGTAATACTTGATTCACTCAAACTAGTGCTCTGATACCATCCTGTGAAGGCCACCCCTTACGGGGCAGTTCTCACTAGTCTAGGTCCCATAATATGCAATACGATATCAACCATACTAAGATAGGGTAATTAAATTGCGGAAAAATAAAATTACATGTACATTACATATTAGGATACAGATTACATATTTCAAATTAAAGTTATAAAAAGGGTAACATCTAATCTAATCATAACATCAATCATCACATCAAGTCTACCCAGAACCACCATATTAGCTGTCTTCCAATCAGTACCAGAAAGTTTGTTGAGAAGTGGTCTAGGAAAGCTTCAAAACTTGGATTTCTTGATGACCTAAGCACTAGGTCCTGCAGGTGATTTTCCTTTGGCTTTTCCTGTAAAATTTTAATGTAACAACTGTAAGCAAGGCTTAGTGAGTTTATAGATTTTCAATATTAACATGCGTGTCAAGCGGAGTCATAATTCTAAGCGTGATAAGTCTTGGCTGCCGCTACAGCCCTCATCATGATTGAGATATAGTATCTGAAGATCGGATGATGTTCAAACCACACTCACGCTTATATCGTGGGGATCAGCCACATACTGGGCTAGCTACCAGTAGGTCAACATGGCCGAACATCGGAGGTCATTACCAAGTTCGTGAGAACTGGTGGAATAGCCAGGTCTAGAACAATAGACCATAAGGGCTAGTCAAGCTGAATAAATCTTATCAAGTCTGATCAATGAAGTAAGCATAAGTCTTAGGAGTCATGATAGCAACGAATCATAAAACAAAGTCTGAAACGCTAATAAATGCAATATGAAATGATAAGCAAATAACTATCATGATTCACTGGGCAACACCCATCCATGGTGTGCACAGGTCTCAATCCAGCTGATAAATGAATGTCAAATAATGTAATAGCATCAATATATCTCAAACGGATCTTTGCATGTTCAATTTGAATATCTATAACTCACAGATCTGGGTCTTGGTCAAACAGATATAAGAATCTGCCACCTGAGTTATCTCAGGATTTTGTCAATCTGTAATCTGTCAGTTCAAGTCTCTGACCCGCTTTTAAGTCTTTAAATCTGTAAATCTTTGTTCAGAATATACTGAACCTGTTCAAAATCATTCATGATAATATCAGGTCATTTTCATCATCTTTATCATCATCATTTTAGTCTTCAAATTCTTGTATTTTATCTGAGGCTGATATCTGAATATTTATCTTATCAATGTCATCATCTTTTGGTCATAAATTCTTTAAATTCTATCTGATTCTGATAACTTCTAGTTCATAAATCTTTATTCTCTTAGTTCACCATATATATATATATATATATATATATATATATATATATATATATATATATATATATATATATATATATATATATATATATATATATATATATATATATCAATATATATATTTATATATAAATTTTACTTAAAATATCAATTTATATTGAATCGGGTTTCGGATCTCCCGAATTCGGATCTATCCGAACTAGGGACCCGGATTCGGATTCAACCGAATTGATCCTTCCGAATTCGGACCAAGTAATGCCCGAATCAGTCAACCGGATTTCGGATTTGGAACCGAATTAGGTGGCATCCGAAATGAGTCCTCATCCGAATTAGGGAGTCCGAAATATGGGATCCGAATTGATGTCACTCATCCGAATTCGGACTCAGCCGAATTCGGATCTCACATATTTTTCCCAGAAATGTTCTTCATGTTCATACTTATATTCATACGGATTTTTCATAAATTTTCCCAAAACTTACTCAAACTAACATGCAACTTTATTTTATGTTATATTATCATTCTTGGGTTGATTTTATATATTTTTCCCTATCAATAACATCATATTTCGATCAAGATCATCCAAAAATATGAAATTTTGTCAAGAACAATATTTTTACCAAAATATCCGATTTCTTCATTATTTTGGATGATCTATTCCACAAATTTTGTTTCTGTTACTTTTATTATCATTAATTCATCATAATCTACCAATATTTCTAACATGCAACATCAAATCCTCACATTTTAATCTCTTGATTTCGGTTTTGACACAAAACCGAACCAAACAATCAAAATACCGAAAATTAAGTAAATTTACCTCAAGTTCTTGTAGATTGTTGTTGATCTTTGATTCTTGTAACTCCTTTCTTGTATTAAATCTTCAATTACTTGCAATTATGATGAATTTCTTTGACAATTTGTAAGAGTGGCCGTATACTTAGTGAGAGAGTAGAGAGAGAGAGTTGTTAAGATTAATGATCTTAATTGTTCATTTATTTGAGTATATATATTTTATTTAGTTTCATTTGTAGTTTAACCCACTAAACTTTTGTATTTTACATCTCTTTTATTTTACTCAATCATATCATAAATATAATTTTAAATTATATTTACTTAATCCATTTCATATTTATTTTATTTTAATAACAACATAAATAATATAATAAAATTATATTATATCTCAGAATCAATTATTACATGATTGATAAAAGTTAGGTTGTTACAAATGCATTCATCCATAAGCTCAATATAGTACTGCATTGAAATATAACATGTTTTCTATTCAATAATAGGAAAAATTAACATAATCTAAGTCATTGATTATGTAGTCCTGCAAGCATAATTACCTTTGGATTCCTTCCGATATCTTCAGACGTCCTTTGTTCTGGTTCACCTCCATCGCTTGAATTGCTAACATTTTCATTAACGTTAGATTCAGACCCGCCTTCTGAAATACAAATTTTTAGAAAAGATTGTTAGCCATGTATACAGAAAACATACTTTGAACCCTTTTTCTGTTTAAAATATATATGTTTTGACATACCATCAAGTGCATCCATCCTCTGTTCCACGAGTTTTATGCCTTCGATAGCGAACAAACCAAAACCACCGTTGGCGATCTCATGCATCTCACGATCACGAATATTCTTGGTATCCCAGCATTTAAAGACTCCACTTGTTTTATCGACTGGAAGTGTCTCACACAGTGTAAAATGCAGATAAAAAAGCTGAAATCATTAAAGGCACGTTACATGATATCATAGTTAAATGTAGACCCAAAAAGAATGATCATTTTCATACCGTTAAAATAAGCATGGGCCCTGCATAACTACAAACATCAGCATCCCTGGCCCACTCCCTTTTTTATGCCTTCAACGAATCAATGAAATAAGAGCATCAGTCCATGTGAGGTATAGCACGCGTGTCTTTCAGGTTTGGCAGAATAAGCTGGTTTACACCACCGTTCTTTGTACAACCAGAAAGACTGATGTCATGAGAACCAAAAAATTTAACTTGAAATTCCGTCCAGAACTTGTATTGCCTTTGAGAACTGTTAACACATCCTTCGAGTTGAATTTTCCCGCTGTTCGACCAAACTGGCTTCTCCATTCCACCGTAACAGGATCATTTTTGTTGCTGATTTTCGGCATAACAATCGGAATACTGCCCATTGGGAATCCCATCAGATGGCCAAGGCACTCACGTGTGATAGGTATCTTACCAGTCATAGTTTGAATGACACATTCATTATCATCAAACTGATCGAGAACCCAATAGGCCAACCTACCAGGTATCTCCTTGATGTTTAGTGATAGGATACTCTCGAAACCCATCTTTTTGACAACTTCTTGTTGGGCTGGTTCCAATGCTTTGGTTGCCGCAGTCAATGATACAGGAGAACTCCTGATGGCAACTGTTCGGTACAACGTATTTGGTTTTTCAATTGTAACATCAGTCTTCAGACTTCGTTGCCTCTTCACTTCATTAACATTAGGACTAATACTTTTTTCTCTCTTTCTGTTTGTCTGTTCAGTGTTCGTTTTCCTATCGCAGACGCCATGAGTTTCAGATCTAACTTCTGGTGGTTCTGTTACATATGACAACATATTATTAGTATCTTAATGAATAATGGTCTGAACTTATAAGTCATAATATATATGCAAAATAAATTAATACATGCATTATATTCAGTGCTTAGATCTTTAGGAACAACATTTAGCACATCCACACGCCCTTTCGCTCGTGAATGTAATCATTCTTCTATCATACGGGTTGAACAAATTAATAACAATTTTATTCATAATATAGGTGAAAATGTATACTAATTGAGCACGATGAACAAATACATTATTGAAAAAAACAAGTTTTGTAGTATATAAACATGCATGTTGAAAAATTCATAATATATGTACCTGGTGTTTCCATAACAACAATATCGCTCAATTGAACATCTTCCTCGTCTCCTGATAATGTTATTGCCTCATCGAATGTATTGTGAAACCGAAACTTGTTTCTTGGTCGTGTTTGAACCATCTGTTATAATTGCCAATAAATTTATTTAATACAAACAACGAAAAATAAACTGAAATTATATTTAATGAACATATCCAGATACGATTCACAAATAATTGAATATTTTGCATATAATTTTAATGAACATATTCTGTAAATCTGCACTGCCAAGTTCAAATATATATTAAACACATTCAACCCACGCTTGAAAAAAAAAACTGTAAACCACCACAAATCCACTGCACAAGTTCATACAATTTCATACCGTCACACGTACTCGCCTGACAAAACATTGTTTATCTGAACATGTTAAACAATTATGAAACCATCGAAAAAGGGCTTGTATAAAGCTACACATAAAAACAACGTAATCCTTAAAATCATTTTCATTAATATTTTCTTCAGACTAGACAGTGAATTGAATAGTTTGACAAATTCATACCGGG